>JARJEB010017426.1:0-10144 GCA_030264535.1 Liometoxenus newtonarum | reverse complement strand
GTTTTCTAAATATTTTCATATAATAAAATTATTTTCCTTGAAATTTGCATTTATAAAATACGGACGTGGTCGGATGACCCGCTGCGGTCGACCATAATACTTATAGCACTTGCATTTACAACTTCCATTTAAGTTGAAACTAACTACACCACAATATCTCAATCAGTTTTTAAATACGTTTTCAAAGGTCCATAACTATAGTACTCGTAATAGAAGTGATTATATTTTAACTCATAACAATAACAAACCTGCCCAAAACTTTATATTCTACAATGGCTTACTGGAATACAACAACTTAACATCCAGTATTAAAGAAATACAAACTATTATAAAAAGTGTCATAGATAGTAGATTAAGAGGTATTTCAATTTAATGTTAAGAATTTGATTGATATTTTTGTTCTATATACTTGTTTTGTTTTATGTACCTACTTGTTTTATATACTTATTTACCTTATTAATTGTTTTGTGTATGACAGCTTTTTGCTAAATAAACGTATTAACGTAAAATCTTAAACGTAAACGTAAAATCCCAAAACAATCACCACCCAAAAAATAAAATATTCGCATGTTTCTATAGCGACTCTCCAACACGTGACATTCGGACTTTATCATATAAATTTGATATGAAGTTACAGCATACAGCCCATAGAAAATGTCCTTAACTGTCAGCGAAATTAATTAAATCCGTATGGGTTCACACCAGACAACTTTCCAACCAAATACACTGCTATTTCATGGAAGTCTACGAACGCGAAACTAATTTTTATGGGAAAGTGGAATAGTATATTACATAACTAGAGTAAAAACTTGCAATTGCATCTTTCCACTCGTGTTACGTACTATATGTTTTCTACGGCCACACAATTTAATAATTTTATAGACTCAAAAAACAAACCGCCTAAATTAATAAATTTCGTACGAGTTGTACTACGATTGTTTGTAAGATTGCTCTAATGTAGCCTATCTCAGCCTGTCATAGTTTCATTTCGTAACACATTGAACGTAGGTATAGTAAATGTTCGTAAAGGCTAGTTTTCAGCGCCTGCTGTTTATTCGTTTTTGTTTATTTCCTGTAGTGGTTGTAGAAAAATTATATTTAGTACATTTTTATATCTCTAAATGGCTTCCTCGAAATCGTAGCTTATATTGTGAGAAAGTTGTGCGGTGCTAACCCGTTCCAGTTTATTTATTATTAATAATAAGATGTATTAAAATTTCATCATTTCAGAATCGAACAGTCATCTTTGCTTTGAATTAATTTGTAAAATGCATTTAACAATTTCATACGTTTAACGTACTCTCTCAACATCACAATTTAGGTAATCTATAGTTTTCTTTAAAATCCGGGAACAATCTGTATTTATTTTGCACTTCAAATTGTGTCAACACTTTTTCTTAATATGTCACGGTGATGAGCATTCTTCCTTTATAGTATTTGTTCTTGCGTTTTATTCTTTGTACATATTTACATTTGTCTCGTTTATCAACAAAAATCATAATCGTCGTAATGTGCAAACTTAAACATTTTTGTCGTTTCCTGCGGATGCTTTGCATATGTCGAAGTGCTAAAATATTAGTTGTATCTTCTTCAAATAACATTATATTATCAGTATATTACAAATTCATTAGTAAATATTCCCTAGTGCAAATACAGAGCGTTCCAATAATATTGTGATTCTAAACAAGACATAACCAATTTTCAAGTTGTCTTCACATTTTATCAACCAAACAATAACTGGTACTACTCTTTGTCAGTCAGCTTAGTAACATGAATTTTATCAAATTTCAAACATCCTTGAAGGCCTCTGAAATTTATACATATAAATTTGTGTGTGAACGTATGTATATCTGTGAATACTTATGTATTACCCTGAATGTGTTCTTTCTAATATTACGTATCCTGTAGCGGGTTTGAATGAAAGAGTTAAATAAGCGGCCTGTGAGTGGAACGTCTTTAGTCTTCTTTAATCGTTTAACAACATTTAACAATTTGTGACGACGTTCTCATATGTGAGTGGTAAAACTTGAGATTTATTTCCATTTAATAAAATGATTCTCTTGAATGTATTAAAAGTCTCCTTCAATTTAAATATCGTTTTAATGTTGTTAGTGCAAGTGAACTGTTTCGATTCAATACGTTGGAAACGTCAATCAAGACATCGTAATCTGTTGAATGCAACCAGCGTTATATTGGAGACCCAAGACCGCATTATTAATAGAACAAGTATCTCAAGCAGTGCATTAACAAGAAACAATTTTAATAGAGATGAAAAACAATTAACTACATGTGGAGGCATATACACCCAACCGCAATTTATCATTGACAGCCCCAACTATCCAAGCAATTATGCAAGCGACTTGAATTGTCTTTACATTTTTAAAGGGCCGTTTTGTAATACAATATATACTCTACAATTTCTAGATTTTAGTGTGGAAGACTCCTTAGGTTGTACCAATGACCGATTGGAAGTGAAATACCGTGACGCCTTATGCGGTTCTCGAGATGGTTTTAAAACCTATTCAACGCCAACTGGCATTTTGGAGTTGAATTTCGTCAGTAATAGTGATACGAATTCTAGGGGGTTTAGAATATTGGTATCACGGTCCCTGTGTTCAGATCTACCATCTTCAAGTTCAGGCCATTCAAGTTCCATTCCAGAAGGAACAACCACAGACAGACCTAATATATTTCCTAGCGCAGGTGAAAGTGGATTTAGTGGTACTACTCCAGCAATGCAAATTCCAAATGGTGTCTTTCCAATTTTTCCAACTAATTTGGAACCCACACCATATTTACCACCAAGACGGAAAGTGCCTCCTAGTATTTTATTCCCAAATTCAAAGGAACCAGCTTGCTGTGCAACAACATACAGTGACAAACGATTCTTCATCTCAAGTCCCGGGTTTCCCCATAGTATGAGCACCACGTCTCAATGTAGTTTCACGATATACAAAGCAAATATCAAGGTCTGCAGGTTACGAATCCATTTCCATTATTTCTGGGTAGGTGAGCAAAGTCCTACGTGTTCTAAGGGTTATTTGCAGATAGACGGAAAACTAATATGTGGTTGTCACACTGGATTGAAATTAGTATCGCCTTTTGATGGACACCACGGGAACACCAAAGTATTTCGTTACTTGAATTTGGGAAATACGTTTGGCGGTCAACTATTTAGTGGATTTGCTGTAGAAGTTATTCAGGACGAATGTCCAAAAAGATATTCTCCCGATTCAATTGAAGACTCACAGGATTCATCGGTTATTCTTCCAAGGTTTAATTTTTATCACGACCAAATGAACAGAGTTGGTTTTCCTAATCTAACGCATAAACAAGCAATCAGCGAAAATACCGAAATCTTTGAACCGTCAGATTTGGGCTTTCGCCCAAGTGTTGTCAAACATGTATATTTTTTTGAAAGTCCAGACTTTACCTATGATTTTGAGAATTCGTACAATAAGCCACGAGATATTGAGGAAACAAATTACTTAGAGACAATTGATTTGAATTCTTTATATCCTGTTGGGAATGACTTGAATAAGTGCACTTCGTGGAGGAATAGTGAATGGAACATGCTAAAGAGAGATATATCATGGCAACGTATGTCAAAATGTAACGACATTTCGCGGAATTACTACCCACACAATGAAGAGAACGAGTGTCAAGATTACAGTTTCCTCAAAGGGTACTTCCAGAGTCCTGGCTATCCTTACTATTACCCTAAGAATTTGGATATTTGTTATAGGTTAGTCTTGTTTTGATTAAATTGACATTTCAATGTATAATGATTTTTTTTAGATTTTACAAGCAAAAAGGTTACTGTAAGATTCGGTTGATCATGTTGGACTTCCAAATCGAGGACAGTTTTGATTGTCGGAGGGATTATTTGCTATTGAATAACAATTTTCGTTACTGTGGGCAAACTTTAGCAAACACGTTTAGTACGTATTTTGTAGTTAAACTAACTTTAATTACGATCACTAAAGAAAAAAGAAATTAATTTATAATTATACCAAACGAAATCAAACAATGTGCGTATTTGAAATTGGAAATGACGTTTTATTTTTGAATTTGAGATAAATGTGTCAATTTATTACGTAACTACAAATTACCGAAGATGAAACTAGTGCTATTATGATTGTAATTTTAATGTTATAGGTTTATTTGACATGAGTGGAAAATCATACGAACAATTAAAATTCATAACTAACCATGCTACGGATGGACGTGGCTTTCGAGGTATTTATGAACAAATACCTTGTTTAAGTTCCGATATTCCATTACAAACTTCGACGTCACCATCTTTTCCGTTCCCTACTACTACTACACATGAGCCTACTGCTCCTTGTATGCGCAACATCAAAGACAATTATTTCACCATCGACATTTACGATTACGGCAGGGATACGTGCAACTTCGATGTGTACAAAACGAATACTGTAAGTTTTGAATAGTGATTCATTAAGTGTCTGAATAAAGCTTTGCACATCATGATACGTCTAGAATTGTTAGCTTCTCCCTGAAATATTTTCTTAGCAACATGCGTTTGCTTTATTTTTGATGTATATCTTCGTTTTATTTTATTTTAATGTTTTGATATGTTTCTTAGGACGTGTGTAAATTAGAAATCACTTTCATCACATTCGATTTTCCGTGCGATTTGGAATATTTGGAAATCAAAGGAAGGAGATATTGTGGCAATTTATCGGGTCAAATGGGTATACAACGGTTGTAGCAAAAAATTTATGATATATAATTGGGTTTTTTTTCGATGTACTTGCTACTTTAATTGATCTTCATTATTATCAGCGGTTTTTTGTTACACAAAATACATCTATATATAAATGATCAATTTCTAACTATTATTATTTTTGTAGTGTATCTAACTTACGAAGACAAACAATGTATACCCATCAGTTATAAACGTGTCTCGTTTAAGCCGGGCGTCGGTCCCGGCTTAAAGTTGCATTTGGTCGGCAGGCAAACCCGTGATAATTGTGTGGAACTACCGCCAGCACAACGTATCTTACAGAAACATATCCAAATAATTAATAATGATGATTCATTTGATCGACTCTGTAACGATAGTGATAAGAAAAATAATTTTAACAGAAACATGTCCATGGAAATATTAAAGAATTTAGATGATATTACTGTTATTTTACGGAAAAAATATCCAGGTTTGTTACAATATTTAAAGTGTAGTGAACGCTGTCAACTTCTTTAAGATATCTTGTTGACGTTATCTTTGATAATTTTATGTTTAATTATCATCCAAATTAATATTGCAGAAGTATGTGGTGTTGTAATGAGCGTTAAAGAAAGGAAAAACGACTCTATATGCAACATTATATTAAACAACAAAATGAACATCAACTGCAATCCCATTACTGATAATAAGATCTGTAAGTTAAGCTACTTAAACATTAGTAAAACAAAGTTTTACTTCTATTATTTCTATTTCTTTATCAATGTAAAAAGTATTTTAAAACTTTCGTCCGCCAATTTCGAATCAATTCGAAATATATTTTCTGATTTCGTATTTATTACTAAATTGTGTAATAGGATGTCTAATTGTAGATGTGCCATATAAGAATGCGACCGATAAATTGGAACTAAAATTCAAAGATGTAGAAACCGTCCAGGAAATGGAGTTCAAAGAAATTACGTGCGATAACAAGTTTATACTTTGATCATAAACAAACAGTTGCTGTTTTATTTAATAAAGTTAGGTAACTGTAAGTTGATATAATAAATTAAGAGATAACAACAATCACCTACTGATATAAGCATTTTGGTCTATCGCAATAAACCACTTATTAAAAGTAACATTGACTCAATTCCCTATAGATTTTTCTAAAAGAGCACAGCTTTTTATCAAGAAATGAATCGCGATTATTTTTCCTATTGCTTATTGAGTAATATGGTGCCACAATGAATTTTTCCACAATTCAATGCATATATACATGACAGTTTGGAAATTGAATGTTTTTAGTGAAATTTTAGTGATCTGAAATTGATAACAATAACTGATATGATTATTACAGGTTCTAAGAATCTTTTTTATTAATAACAAATTATCAATTTAAAAAGAGTAGAAATTTTTTCTAACTTAATTTGCACCTATGCCCATTAACTGCTCGTTATTTCTTTTTGGGAGGAATTAAATGAATACACATTTAAAACAATGTATACATTCCATGAATTTAAAAGATGTTATTTGTAAAAAGTTAGGTTTCCAGTTATAACAAAACGAAGAATTAATTATGTCGAAAGTAGGTTTTTCGATGTTTAATGCGAATTTCGTTGTAACCAATTTGAGGAGCATTATTGTTTTTAACACATGATATCGTCATTTTGTCAAGAAATATTTTCGAGTCATCATCGAAATAGAATATTATAGAATATTGCATAAATAGCTCTTATATAATTCTAATAATATTTATATTCAAAAGTCTTTTCTTCTTATCATTTTATTTCAATTTTATTTGTAATTGAAATTCTCTAATTCTTGGAAATATGGAAGGAGCTTTTATGAAATAGGAGTGTATGAATGTTCACTTTTAAATGATTCATTTGCAATCTCATTTATTATTTATCATTCAGTAACATGATTAATATAGTTAATAATTAATATTTTTGGAACATTAGAGTAAATTTGTATTCATTTTTAATTTACTTTTAGCAGAGAGCTTACGATAATTTAATTAATTATAATACAGTGTGTTTCAGATGCTGTTTTTGGTAACGCGCCGTGCATTTGGTTAAACTAACTTGAACAATTCAAATTTTAACTGAAATAACTGTTGCATTATAAATTTCGAGACAATATTTTTTTTTAATTTTTGAAAAATAAATTTATCTACTCAGAATGGAACACCCTGTACATACATATGTTATATTGTAAACTTAATTTATTTGCTATTGAAATCTAAGTGTAAAAATACGTTTCACAGGATGCGGGCACCGCAGTTAAATAAATCACTACGTATAGCACCACAAAAGTTTCCGCACAAGTACTGGACTACGTAAGCGACTCTAATTATGAAAGTAATTTTGATCTGAAAGTAGAAATTGTACATAAAGTAAGCGATACTAAATATGATCAATATCAAATTTAGTTTACGATCAAATTCAAATTCATGGCCGAAGTCTAGTTTATGGTCGGAAAGTTGTGCGGCGCTGCTCAGTGCCGATTAATTTAGATTAAAAATAAAATGCGTGTAATTGGTTGAACTAACTTGAATAATCCAAAGTTTAGTTGAAATAACTGAAATATCAATAGAGGTTTTTGAACAATATTTACAGAATATACAGAATGGAACACCCTGTACATACATATGTTGCATTTTAAAGTTAATGTTTTTGCTAACAAAATCTAGTTGTAAAATTAAGTTTTTATGTGACCGAAATTAAAATACCCACACAAAAAATTGTGTTTTTAATCTGTCCCAACTAAATTTCATATTTAATTACACACAGTTTTAAAATTTTAAAAGATATTTAGTATGCTGCAAAAAAGTTGAACACAATGAGCAAACTTAAAATCTGAACGACACTTATTTAATATGTGGCATACCGCATACGCCAAAAATTATCAAATTGAAAAAAAGATTAAAATAATAAGAACCATAGATATTTGATTCAAAGCATAAAAATAATCTTTTGGCCACGTTTTGCGTTTTACAGCTGATATACCAATAATAATATACTTTCTCTAATGTCATTTGTCGATCCATGTATGCATAAATACTGTTTAATTTCTGGTTGAGAAAGTTATAGATTGGTATATTATCTCTTGTTCTATTTTACGTTTGCCTATTTTCTAAGATATACTTCAACATTGTCACAAGACTGCATTGTTGGTGAAGCAGAAGTTGTAGGAAAGTTTATGTTTTCTTGTTCTAATAATATGAGTTTATTGTTAGTAGGATAATGTCATGTTAAGTGAGACGTATGAACGTGTATGCATGGAGTGTACGTTTGTTGTACTTATTGTTGTTCTATTTCAATCAGCCCAGGAAACGTATATTGGTGAAGATCGCTGTGGCGGGCCGTTTTCGATTGCAAAAATTAATGGTATGTCCTCGGTTGCCCTGGCGAGTCTCATGTAAAGCTACCAGCAATCTATACACATCTTCTTTGCTCGGCTGACAGAGGTAACGATTTTCAGCGTCGTACCTAAAAGGAGGAAACGATTTTAAATTAATATTGCCTTGAATAAAAATAATAGGGTTATTGCGTAATAAATATTTATGTACCAAAGCCGCATTTGCGGACTACATGAATGATAAATAAGTACTTCGCTGCTCATTTGGATATAAAAATTTAATTTCCGAGCAATATGCCGAAGTAGTAGATAAGGAATGTGATGATTCCAGGCAAGTTCTTACTGTTCGAGATTTCCACATATCTACACGAATTTGAGTCCCACGACTTGGAAAAAGTGCGACGAATTACCATGACCTGAATGGCCGCTCTTCGACTTGAGTCGCCACAGCTCGCGTAGCCCAAGTGGTTAGAGCGTTGGCCTACAATACCGAAGTTGCTGGTTCGATCCTAGCCGGAGAGTGACTTTTCTGGACAGTGCTACATATTGACTTGGTTACAAATTTGAAAAATTACTGTAATTCAATATTACATACGAAATGGCGGCATAAACAATCTTAAATTCAGTTAACCATCTTAATTAATATCATAATCCATAGTCGAAAAATTCACTTAAATTGTTTTAATTTTCCGGGGAGGGGTTTGGTATCGTAATGAGTACACTCTTTTAGTATTGTAATCCTAGGTTAATTAGTTATAGGTATAGATTGATCAAAGCATTATTACTTAAAGAGTCATCTTAACAAGTCCTACTAATTACCCTGACCAACATTACAACTGATCGAATTGCACAAAGATCGTGGTCACAGGAAAATATGCGTAGCAGCATTTGAAAAATATATTCAATCATTTGACCATGATAATTTTGAAGGTGCTTATGTTAAGTTGGGTGCTATCCTTTCATTTATTGAAAAAGCGTTTGCTGATTTTGAAGAAATTCATATTCTTACGGAAGGTAAAGAAAATAGACAAGAAGAACGTTGTGTGGTGCAAATTTACCTACCGATTTCTTTTAGGATCGACGAGGTCCACGAAATCGAGATGTGCATGGTCGGAAAGTTGTGCGATGCGAATTTTACACACCGATTTATTTCATATGTAAAATAAATAAAAATCTTGTGCGCTGCGAATCTAAACTGATTTATTTAATATGTGAAATTAATTTAATAAATTATGCCGTGCGAACCCGTGCTGATTTTTTAATTTCGATGACGTTTCACGTCAATTTCAATATTTGTAATGGTAACAGTTATATGAAGTTTATATTGCCAATTTCGAGTGTCAGCGTGTTGTACAGTCGCGCTAGCAACATGCTTATATCATTCTTTCGCTGGTGATTGGTATGGGCGCCCTGGTCCAAAACTAAATTTGCGCTCTATAAAATAAATCGCACAATTTATTTTTATTTTTTGATTTGACGCCCCTCTGATGCATAGCAGACCTTGCAGACCGTCTTCCTCCAGCCTTGGTTATGGGACTGTTATGGGATTGTTGAAATCCATTAGCCCTAGAAGGAATGTAATTGGCAAATCATGTTTGAAATTCAAAACACCCTCGGAAAATACCAAATCAATATTTTGACAGCCAAACACAGAAACACACACAAATCACTACATAAAACACTTTTTCGGATTCAGGGAAGTGAGATTCGTGGAGATCCATCGAAAACCCGAGCTCGATATTTTGCCTGAATACGTATATTTCCTTATTATACCTTCGGTAAGACGGAAAGTAAAAATGTATTAGGTATTTTAAAACCATACACAAAAGCACACAAAGTAATGGAAAAACAGTTTTTAAATACAAGACCCGTTGGATAATCGTGGCATTCACGTGATTACATTTTTATCGAATCGATCGCTATTGTATATTAAACAAAATTAAACTTTAACAAAATACATTACTATACGATACCAATTCACTTCCACCTTTTTAGTTGTAATTTCACAAACTGACCTTCTATCATTTATTTTCTTACCCCCTAAATATTTTTATTTTTCACCCCAAAGCTTACTTTGCTACAAAATCAAAGGGT
>JARJEB010017420.1:0-10309 GCA_030264535.1 Liometoxenus newtonarum | reverse complement strand
CAAACTTTGTAAATATTTAAATTTTATCTAACTTTCCTGATTTTGTTGGAGTTGGACAATGTTTTATTATATTTTTAAAATTTGCTTTCATAATAAAGCTATTCTAGTACTGAAAGCGGTTCGTTAAGGCATCTATCCTTCTATATCTATCATATACAATGCTTTAAGATTTTCTTAAGAGACAGTTCGAGATGGAAAATTGGAGGCAGAATAGGATAGACAAAGCTAACAATATAATTTTTAAAGCAAAAATGACGGAAAATTGGAGGCAGAATAGGATAGACCAAGCTAGCAATATACTTTTTAATATACACCATTAGGGAATTTCTTTTTTCTAAGTTGGTAACACACTCGTTCGACGTGCCGACGCCAGGCGTTTGAAGTATGAAATTTCAATATTGTGTGAAATGTCAATATTTTTGCAAGTGTAATGTAACCTGTTGTGTTGTGTTAATGTCGCCTGTTTCAAATCACTCGCCGCTACGCGGCTCGTGGTCGAAACTGACGCTCACGTTTAAAACACGACTTATGATACATGTTGCTTAAACTACTATTATCGCAAGCAGAACTAAAGTTGACCTTTACGCAATGCATATTTAAATAAATTTCTACTTTTCCTTTAATGTATTTCGATTTCTTCTGTAAATACGATGAGTTGACTAGATAATAATATACTAATGACCATTTCCACCCCTTTCCCTTAGTAAATAAAATAATAATAACATTAAACTCGATAATTGGTTCTGACAATTATTCCTTAATTCTAATTTTCTCTTATTAAATAAAGTAAACGCAATTTTAATGGCCTCGTGATCAAAATAAACGATTGTAATTGAATATTCGACAGAATTACGTATATAAAATATACATATAGTCGAATATGAAAAGAAAAATATTCTTTAATTACAAGGTATTCCAACATTGTTGATTTTAAGATTGATAAAAAAAAGCCTGGAAACGATAAATGGTTACATTACAATTTTCAATTACTCACGCTTTTAATTATTCCGACTCAAATATAATTCAATTTGATCATTTTAATTTCATGATGACGATTCTGATCACGCATGTTCATTTGTAGAAGTTTTATGCTGTGTAGTGTTTTGATGACATGGACATCCAATTGGCAGTGAGAGAAATGCAGTAAAATGAATGGACAAATGTGGGAACTAAGTGTCAATCATTTAATATCACTCTGTATTTTATATTTGGTATATTTTGTTGTTACTTTTTCCTCAAAAATGTAAACTAAAAGTATTCTTTTGGATTTGTCAACAAATAAGCAAGTACCATGGGCGCCGCCCCATGTATATTTATATAGATATTAATTAATATATTTCTCTACACCTATTTAGTTATATGGTCATTATTAGCATTTTTCGGTGAATAATGGTACCTATAACTCACTACCGTGAGTTATGGATTTTCATAACTCACTGCACAAATATTTAACGAATTGGAAGTGACCGATCCAACTTATCTATATGATCTAAAATCTCGAAGGAACCCGAGCTATATGATCCCGAAGAATTCCGACAATGGCTCTATGTGTATCGCCCGCCATATTGTTACAGCTGATCATCTGGTGCTTCGTTGCTTCATCGAGAACATCACATTTTTTTTGTTTAATGTGTCGAATGTGTAGAAAAAGTATAGTATTATATTCGCGATTATTCACTCTGATGAATTGCGCCACTCTCCTACGGCTCGTGGGCGCAAATTTCATCATCGTGAATAATGGCTATCATAATTGCTCATATAATAATATACTATTACATAAAATTGTGTAAATTGGTTTGTCATAACTTTTGTGATATGCGTGTTTCTACTAAAACCAAGGGGGTGCACCCCCTCACAGCGCCATATAAGTAACAATTATTTTATGATATTCATTAAACTACCGTTGACGTTGAGTATTAATGAGGGCCATTTGCGAGATTTTTTCTTAATTGTTTATCATGGACTTATCCAATTTGTCTGCTTTTTATGTATTTTTAATGATTGTTTATTGGACATCAAGACGTCGCTCTTATTAGTTTCAATTATAAATCCAAATTTAGTCATATGTGTTCTCAGGGCACTCATAAATGATGGTATGTATGTGAGACATGTATATAAATTTGTCGTTGTAGAAAGTCATGTTCATGTATATTCGTTGCGTTATGCTGACCTTTCCAATAGTTTCGACGTTAACTGATTTCGTCTGAACTGAACGAACGAAACAAATAAATTTAGTTGTACCGACGAACCTACAGAATGTTCCTCTATAAACATAAAGGAATAAACTTGATTAAAATTGATATTGACTTTAATCACTTGTTGCTTGCGGTTTCACGTCATCGCTAATTTTGAAACTTCAATATACAAGGTGATTTAAGTTGTAACAAAGCAAAACTAAATATTGCGATTATATAAAATAAAATATTTGGTTTCATGATTAAGTGGTTTGATAAATATAAAATGTTTTTATTTTTATTTTTTTTGTAGGCGGTAAGATGAGCAGCATGGATAGCGGCGATTGTGAAACCGAAGAAGATTCAGCACCAGAGGCGTGCGTTTCACCTGAAGGTTCACAGCTTCCAAGGTAAGTCAAAAATTATCATGTAATAATATTAAGTATTTCAATGTCCGTATTATACCAAAAATAGCACATTTAAAAAAAAAATAACAAGGTTTTAGAGGTATTTTCTGTTAGTGGAATGTTTACTTAAAAGTATAATTTTTCAATATCGTTGATGAAATTAAGTTCACATAATGTTATAATTCGTTATCATCGGCTATTTGAAAAACGTCCACTTTTTGCCAAACGCTTTAAATACTCCGCGCGCATAATCGACTGAAAAAGTGGAATTATCTATGCAAAAAAAACGCTCGCCCGCCTCATCAAAACGTTACTCGAGCCAGGCCAGGCCAGACAGACTTTGTAATATCGTTCAGTCAACATGCTTATTCATTCGTATGCGTATCATTTGCATATGCTTACTTAGGAGACACGTGCATTTGGCCATAGCGATTGCTGTCAACATTCGTCCGTCTCCGTACAAAACCCAATGTCGGCGCTACTGACTGTATTTCTACTTGTACTGTGTAGATAGATTAGAGTCCTTGGTATATCAGAGTCCACATCATTGGCTCAGTTGCGTGGAAACAGCGCACCCGGCTGAATCGCTGCTTCGTTCGCACGGTCATATCAAACGGGTTGGTTCATTTCATATACGAAAACGAAAACAAACGTGTCGCTCGTTGAAAACTGAGAATATTATATGTCTCGTTAGCTCGAATGCGCCAGTAATTACAACGTAACATTGACAAAACATTTATATGGAAAAACAACACGATTTGTTTGTTTACTTGACGAAACATTCAACGTACTTTACGATTATTGTGCAAATACACAACTGGATATTTGAAATTTCGTCTATGCCGTACGACAAACAAGTGTTATTAAAATACACATAAATATAAAAGTGACAAGTGCTAAAGTTGTTGCAGTTTTAATGGCAAATGTGTGTGATTTAGAACATTATTCCACATTAATCCGCGGGATCATCCATTAGCGCATTATCCTTTCATGTTAAATTGCAAACAGGTGGCACTACTGTCTGTATTGTGTTATAACTTGTAGTTGTAAAATGAAACGAACTCATCGCTAAACCACTATAGTCAATTTTGTCGATGGATTTTTAAGTGCGCGTCAAGACGACTTCATCAAAACTATAAATAGTGCACTAAATGTTAATGTGTATATATTTTTTGTTTAAAAATATAATATGAAAAATAACAATTAACAGACATGTACACAAATAATTCTGAACCAGGACCCTCCGGTTTTCCTAGCACTTCGAATTGCAATCCGGCGTTCAGCAACTACATGAACCTGATCGATCAGCAATGGTATAATAATGTGCTGGCGGCAAATTACAAATCGCTTACAGAACAATCGGCTAGGTCAGTTTTATTATCCTTGTGTGATCCTTGTGTTTTTATTATCAATCATTTACGATGCTATTGTCAATTGATTTTGTGCGTATACGTCACAGTATATTCCATTTGATGCGGCATTGTCGGCTGCGGAATTGTTCAAAAACACAAACACACAACGACATCAAAACAATTTAAAATTTATGACTTTTATCAATTATCACATGCATAATGCATGATTGCCGTTGTCGGCAATGTTAAACTTTTAATATGTTTTTTATGAAATCGAATGTGTTGGTTTCGTGTTGGTTGTTTTATTTAAGTATAATTATTTTTGGTTCGGTGTTTGCTTGCTCGTTAAAATATAGAGATGCGTATTAGCGTTAATTTGATTTAAATTCAGTTGTTATTCAATCTAACCAAATCATTGAAAACAAGTCTGATTTGTTTTTGTAATTGATTAAATCTGCATTAGTTTTTGCTTTATTTATCAAGCAAAAGATAACCATGTGCATTCGTATTATTGCGGTTTGTATCCATAATGTATAAGTTGGTATTTTGATAAATTTTCATTTTAACAACATCTTGCAGTGGCGTAGCGTGAGGGGGGGGGGGGGCGCAATCATTTTTTAATATAAACTGAAAATTTAAAAAAAGTTAAATTGAACTTTTAGTTTTTATAATTAAATTTTCTGCACCCCACTAAAAAATCCGGGCTACGCCACTACTGACTACTATCGTTGGAGTAACTTTGTTATTTGCCAATTTGTGTTTCATTTCTTAATTTCAAAATAATCAATGTTTTTTGTTAATAAGTACTTGAGTAGGGCCTTTTGAAGACTTCATTTTAAATGTATGTTGTATTCTTCATTAAAATGACACTCATTGTCATATATTTACATAAGTTATATTTATACATTGTCTACATAAATTTATAAACGTAAAAAAGTAAATAACTTAGAAAAATATAATTTTGGCTCATGACATGAACACGTTTGCAGTACACATTGCTCGCAAGGTATCTGGTTTCGACGTGTAGAATGTGTATGTACGTAACAGATAGTTATTCAAAAGTTTGTTCATGAAAATCTTTTTAGGCTTGTTTTTGGTCGTTTTTCATAACGCTCTTTCGAATGAACTTGTAAAGCAGGAGCAGTGGATTTTTCGGCAGAAGTACCAAGCGGGTCGAGCCGAGCCGGTAAGCCGACCCGGGCGAAACACCAGACGGGTAGACACAGTACTAGGTCAGTTTTGTATACTTACTCACCGGCACCGTCCTTCCTCATAATCGAACGAGGGCTAAATTGAGTCATAATGCAAGAGTTTGAATTTTGTTAATTCGCAGTGAATTCCTTTCTCTGCATTAAAATCCATCGTACTGAAATTCTTTTTTATACAGGGTGGTTGGGCAATCAGTAGCCAGCGAATAACGCCCAAAAGTTTTAAGATACAAAAAAAAGTTTTTAAGTTTCCACGTTTCTAGTTTTATATAAAATGGCGGTAGAAATTGCACGTGCAGTATCTTTAAAAAGCTCTTTCAGTATATGTCATTAAATACAGGGTGTTCCATTCAAAAAAAAACAAAGTAACACCCTGTATCTGGAAAGTGCTTATGGTTAGCAAGTACCTACTAACGGTATTTTATAGAACACTTGAAATGTAGAAATTTTGACTTAAAACTTTTTTTTGTATCTTAAACAATTTGGTCATTATTCGCTGGCTACTGATTGTGCTCAACCACCTTGTATAACAAATTTCAGTAGCTATAGCTAATAACTTAACGCGCAAGTAGTATTAGACTGTGTACAGGATACTATGAAATCATGAAATTGCAACGCCGGGATTTTTGATAGTTCGGTTCAATTTTTATATGAAATTCATTCGAGCAACGGAAACAAACGTCTTCCACGTTTTATATGTACCGTGCGATTATTTTAGCGTCGAACATAAACGAATCAAACTAACAACGCACCGACGGACTGGGAGAGAGTGGCGATGTGCGCAGAGGCGATGCACGATTAAAGAAATTTGTATGATCATGCCGTTACTCGTTACTGTTAGTTGTCAATTTTGTATGTATATCCTTCGCCTACTCTACCCTTTCGAGTGTGAGACATTTTCGTGTGGGTGAGACTTCATGTTTTTTTTTGCATTTCCAAGTTACTACAATTCATTGCATTCGTGATAGGGCCCGTCTACGGGTTACCATATCGCCGACAACACTTCTCATTCCAAACTACTTTGGATAGACGACTGTTTCTATGACATGTAACATTGACAGTATACACATCTATTGAACACAGTCGACACAATTGTCTCCAGCTCTGGGATTTGAACCCACGACCCCCCGATCAACAACCAAAGGTTAACCGGTTGAGCTACCAAGCCGTCAATTTTGTTCCTTGACATAATTTGAATTGATTGATCACAAATTTCGGAGAAAAGGTAGACTTAATAGTCTACGGACTGTTCGCGATTTATTTTTCATAAAATATCCTGAAAGGCCAATACCTTCCATCAGTACAATACATTATCATCCCCACTCTCTCCCAGTCCGTCGGTGTGTCTTTAGCAATACAAATCTCCGTTGCCATAAGTTTGACTCGTTTATTTTACCGTCGAACTAACATAGGAACATAGCACATGCTATGTTCGATGGTAAAATAATCGCACGGTATATATACGTAGTTAATAGTTATATCAGTACATTTTATATCATAAACCGCTAAATTTGATATGTTGATTAGAAGAGATTAAACATTAAATTAAAGTACAGACTTAATTTTCTTTGATGGCAATGCTCAAATTTACATGTTGAAACTTCAAATGTGTCATTTGAATGTTAAGTTCTCAACATATTAATGCAAACACATGTAAACTGCGACAATTTTTGTTTTAATATATAATATGATAATCGTACTCTTATCGTATAGTCGAGCAAGGTTTTCATGATAATGCTTTTAGCAAATTGACATCTTTTATATTTTATGAAACTTGCGTGTTTTATTAGTGGTTATATAGTCATTCATAATATTCATATTTTATATATAAAAACAACTAATTAAGCTATTGCATGATCATTTTTTAATAAAGCGGATTTGATATTAGGAAGAATAAATACAATCGCCTCCTTTACTTGAAATGACATTGACTAAAGTCTAAAAATTATGAATTTCCGTATTATTCCTAATGAAATTTGATGTCCTTATAAATTTACAAATTTGAACATCTGTTCATGTTTTACTGTTGAAAATGTTAATTGAGTGTTTATAACAAACACGTCTTTATAGAAATATAATAAAGCGACGGGCACAATACTTATCCGTCTTCAATCATTTCCGTGCTTGGCTCAATTCGACGTCGTCGGCTCGCCACTCGTGGTCTGGAAATATGTATATGCTCGTTTCATTTAAATTGCATGCACTTTGGCTTGTTCCTTTACTACATGTTCACTGTTCGCCTCAACATAATGCAAATTGCAACGCAATTTCATGCCATCAGTAGGTCGTCCTGTCTATTAAAAAATAGTACATATACTTCACTTTGGCTGTGTTGCTTCATATACCATTCTATATTATAAAGTTATGCATGTATGTATTATTGCCGTTGTCGGCCCGCTGCTTTTCGCTTTTGCCTTTACGTCTCCCGTCTAGCACTGAATCAGTGCCGTCAAGAGACTTGATCGCCTGCTGAGGCAAAATACCTAACCGCGCCCTCGCGTGCTGAGGTAAAAGATCTAACCGCTCCCTGAGGCAACCTTTAGGGAGTTAGATATCTGTGGGTGATGAGGTATGCGTAGACAAATAACTTTACACACGCGTGTTTGGTGGAAATTGAGTTTATTGATTACATTGTAAAATATATATTGAATTGAAGAAAGAAAACTGAACTGTTGTCGCTGAAGGCTGAAGAAGAAGTCTCGAGTAGCTCGGTCAAAATAGCAGGGAGTTGAAAAAGGTTGAGACGTAGGTAGAGGAAAAGAGCATAGTGTTCGGGAACAAGTGGTGTGCAATTGTCGGGGGAATGAAGAGAAAGTTATGGAAGTGAATTGTAAGTAGTAATAGAAGATATGTTGGGACACAGTCCCTACAGACTAATCGAGCCTTGAGGCAATAGACCTAATCGCGGTCGGAGGCAAAAGACCTAAATGTCACTTGATGTCAGTCTCAGCGCCGGTCTCCTTGCTGTATGTGCGCAATTTGGTTAAGCTGCGCCCTGAGGCAGACTGCCTCAATTTTACACATCCTGGATACGGTACTGCCTTCCTTAGTACTGATGACAGTGACGCTTTGGCATCGCAGAGTGCATCGTTGCTCTATGAAACGCGCCAAGAACCTCCTCATCGTATTGCAGTTAAAACTACATATGCGAAGCGTCAAGGAAAAATATTACGGGAACGGAATCAAAACAAAACTCTAACTCGCTTGCTGCTTAGTTCGCATCTCTTTCTACGTTTCTTCAGATGCATGCACACAAATATTAGATGCTTAGCTTTTACACGTTTTTCGCAAGTGCTTAAATCGAAATAGATGTACTCCTGTTTTAATTCAGCACAATATGTACTGCCAACTGACACTTTCAACATTGTACTTGCGACTTGCAACTGTTGCTTTGCATGTATCCTATACGCGGGTGCGTGTGTGTATCCTTTGAACTTGCAATCGCAATCTTTTTGAGTGTTAGCTCTGGGGCTTTGATTTGTGATACTGCGTCGTATCTATTTTATTATGCTGGCAGGAACGAGGAGGTTTTTGTTTTTATTTTAATCGGTACATCGTGTATGATAGAGCAGGAGATGCAAGGAGTTGGAGCGCAACGGGACGACGACGACGGTTTGTTTGCTTGGCTACATATTCCTAGACCTCTCCACTAGAGCTGAGAATGTGTAAGTTGGCCTTCGAACAACTTTAACCTACTAGGTGACGTGATCTAGGAAACTAATAATACACGATGCCGTCGTCAAGTCGACGAAGCAATCCAAGCAATAATCTCATTTAGGCATTTTATAGTGAATGTTACTAACAATCAAGCCAAGGCTTTATAAAAATATGCAACACAACATATGATAAGGAAAGAAAATTTCGATTTGACAGATTTTCAGTTTTTATTTAAATATTCTCATTGCATGCCTAGAAATATTGAACCGGAAAAAGACATCATCTAAGCTATTTTTTATATTTAAACAAATAATTCAGAAAATTTCATTATGCTCTTTTGATTTGATTTGATATTTAATGCAAAACATAATTAAAAATCATAACATTTTCAATCGATTTCAAAATATATAAAAATCTTAAAATATTCCATTTTTATATTTATATTTATTGCATCCTTTTATTTAATTTTCAGAACATACTAATAGCTCGAAAGAAGTGTTTCTGCCAATGCGAAGTCTAATTTATTATCAAATTTATATGGGTTTCATGTTGAGAAATAAATAAATTACGAAATTTATGCGAATTTTATAGAATACATTATTAGTTTACAAAGAAATGTGGAATAATTTATTTTTTCTTTCTTTTTTTATACCTACGTTTCATTGAATGTTGTGTATTGGAATGAACACTTTCTCATTAAAAATCCTCGAATTAGCCTCGAATATATAAATATGTACGAAATGAATTTACGAACTAGAAACTGCTACAGGTGCGCTCTGCAAATGTCAGTATTATTCACCTAACGAAACAGGACCAACACAGTTCCAAAATATTTTTATGCATACTATAAAAATATCAGCCCAACTAATCACCGTGTGTATGAATTTTTTTACTTTGTAACCGTATCGATGGTAGTATAGGCTAAGGAAAGATATGTATTCGGTTAAAAAATCCCGAGATAAATCCAATCAAAATTACTTTAACGAGTTCTACGAAATCGTGTGAGTTATGGTCGGAAAGTTGTGTGGTGCGAATCCGTACCGATTTTTAGTTAGAGTGGTTGTAAGTGCAGGATCGTATGTTACGGTTAAGCTTAGTGTCCACTTTAGAGTTTTTTCGGTAGAGTTTGAGAAAATTCTCGTGTAGAGACGCGTAGAGAAGTGTATCACCCTATAGAGCTCTACACTAGCGCTCTATACACTCTCTACGCGAGAGTACTCTCGCCTGAAAATCTCTAATGTGGACACACTACTTTTTGGTGCGTGGTAGAGATCTAAAGGTGCTCTACACTCTATTGAACGTGTTCAATAGAGTATGTAGAGAATCGTGTGCATTTGCCTGCGATTTGACCCCAACCAGTCGAGCGTGAAAAAAGGGTCGCGGACAGGTAGGATCCAGGCGCTTTGTAGGCTCCAGACCCAACCCTCCTTTGTGTATGACCGTCCGATTTCTTTCAGCCTGCAGCTGTGTTGCAGCTGCTCGCTCTATCATACGACTGTATCATCTCTACA
>JARJEB010017412.1:0-15755 GCA_030264535.1 Liometoxenus newtonarum | reverse complement strand
CACTACTCGACGTTCCGGTGAGAACGTTGGTATATACCAGGGGTTGGCAGACTTTCCAGTAAGAGCCAAGTTGTGAAGAAAACATGATAACGAAGATATCAGAGAGCCAAATTTTATTTCAAACTTAATTAAAACCTTTCATCGATTTTGAAGGCTTTGTTATGTCCGAGTTGATGTCTGAAGAGCCGCAAACGCGTATGCAAAGAGCCGCCCGCATGCGGCTCGCGAGCCGCGGTCTGCCGACCCGTGTGCTAGATGAACGTGAACACAGCTGATACCAAGACGAGAGACGTCTCCTTGGCAGCATCAGCATTTCATCAGCTGACAAGTAGATGAAGATAAAGGGACCTGTTTAAGGAAAGAGTAAAAGAGAGGGTTTGCACTAGTAAGAGCGAATACGAATGTAAAGGGAATCTTACCTTAGAAAGAGAAGTAAGTTCATATTGAAGGTCAAAGAAAAGGAGAGGCGCAAACAGCTGAAATGGCTGAAAGTAGGTAGATGAAGCACCAGCGCCATGGTAAATGAGAGAGGGTGTATAATGAACGGAAACTTGAAATTGATTATTTTCTTTTTCAAGGAATTAGACATTAAACGTTCGTTTAGATCTGTTGGGAGACCAAGAGGAGGTTAGAGGCTGAATTTGGAAACTAAATTGATGTTTCACAAAATTTGATTATGTTGCTTACACAAAAACACAAAAAAATATACGTATTTTCGGGATCTACTTATTTTCGAACTTTGTGATGATGAAATTTCGTAAAATCTTATTCAATTTTAGTAAATACTTGTTTAATACATGATTAAACGAATTGAATACAACGGTTGGGAAATTGGTTTTACTGATATTACTTTCTGATAGGTTGAGTCATATTGGGGCGTCCTTGAAAATATAATCAAAACCAATATTTAAAAAAAAAATAGCATTGAAAATTGAAATAAACAAATTTAATTGGTAATAGTGTAGTAGGTTATGAGCGATAACAAAAAGCAACAGAAAATTAAATGAATGATATCTACACGTATGTACCTTTATCAAGTTGTTTACTGACTGAGACTGAGGGACATTACATACAATTTTCTCGAAAACATTTTTCATTAGTTAAGGCATTCTTTATTATTTTTGTTTCTTTGTTCGAGTCACGTAGTCCCAAGCCATATCCAAGCCCTTGTTCCTCGTTCTTGGTCGTATATTTGGGTGTTAAGCCCTTCCTATAAACGTCACAATAATTTCTTTGTGCGTGTCGTCCCAAACTCACGTTACACTTCTAGACCTAGACCGAGTGTATCTCCTAGCGAGAGTGAGCAGGCAGTGCGAGCAGTAATACTAATGTAAGCACTGCGCACTAATACTATGTCATCGAAGTGCCCTGTTGGTCGCAGTTGCCGTGGTGGTTATAATCGTACGCCTCGTAAAATACCCTGTAAATTAACTGGGTGTTCTAAAAAGTAAAGCTCAAATTTGGAAATCAATTTTTCTAATACTAATTTGGACGGGACTAATTCTGAAAAACAAATAGAACATTTCGATTGGCTGATTGTCGTATTTGAGCCACTCAGTATAGTTATAAGTATCGGAAAATTTCCAAATTGTTGCGTCACTCATCCTCGAAGTCAGTTTACGGTAGTGCAGTTGAAAGCTTCTTTCTTTGTCGTGTGTATCGGGTCTCCATGCTGCCCGCCATATTGTGAACATTCAATTTCTGGCTATGGTTTCTGCGCTGTCCCTATCTATCCTATCTATTAGGGCACATTTTACCTTATACCCAACTACCATCCACTCGCAAACCTACACAAGTGCTTTGTTCGCCTGTGTACGTGCGATTTGGTATTTGTGGGATCCATCGTGTGCCAGTGCCACAACCAGTACCGGTTTGCATGACGGACCCGAACTGAATGTTTTGGATATGCACGTGTGTTGCATTTTGTTTATGGCATACACAATCTGTTCCGAGCTCGTAGGCTCATCACAATCAATCCAAATTAGTTATCTATCAACACGTAAACTTAGATAACGGACAATATGATATTGAACAAATTTCTACAAGTTTTGTTTTGTTAGGATCGCCCAAATACGAGTTAGTGAATTATGGTGAGGTCAGGTCGCATTCAAGTAACATGGAACGCATTGTATATAAATACATCATCTGTTTTTATATAGCTGCGTGTTTTGGGGCTAGGGTCCGGGCTCTCAAACTGCCTTTGTCTCCTCCACGACGCTGCCTTCACGTTCATGCAATCGTAAAGTACAGTTCCCTTCTGCGTTAACACACACACTTGCACACGAATGTACGCGTAGCCAACCATTTCACGTAACACACACACACAGGCACACACACACAGCGCGCTTGCACGCAATGCTAGCGCAGAGAAAAGCTGAGCTGTAACAGTCATAAAACGTAAAATATCCCTTTGTCTTCTGTCTTTTTCTGCTCCACACGGAATGCAATAGTTGCCTCGTTGTCAGTGATATGGATTTTTTTTTCTATGGAAGATCGACGAGGAGGGTTTCCCCGATTTGTTATCTTCTTTGTCTTCCACTGATTTAGCTTAGTTTTGGCTCCAGCTCTGCTAGTTCGAATATAGGAATGACGAAATAGATGACAATGTTGAGTGAAATGCAAAACGACCAACAAGTGGTAACTAACTCTGTACTATAGAGTCACGCATATAGCTAACAAGCATTCAACTCACAAAGAACAAAGAAAAATACGCGATATAAATGAGGAAAGAAACAAAAATGTAGGGAATATAAATAAGGATGGTTGATGAATCAATGCGAAAAAAATTAAATTCAATATGACTGTAGTAAAGTGCGCAGACAAAGAAGTATCAAGGAAGAGTGAAAAATCTATTACAACTTTAATTGCTTCTAATGTAAACCTGCCTCACTTCTTATTAATATATGATAAGACGAATATTTTGTCAGGTGCCAAGGTGTCAATTTGGAAGTACATAATTAAATTTTATAAGGTCGAACCAACAAGAAACATTGGGGAACAAAGGAAACTTATAGAATATGCACGCATAAAAAGAGAATTTCGGCAAGTGGGAAACTTGGCAGCATACTCGGACAGGGAACGTGAAACGTTCTAGGGAACAAAGAGCTTTATTAAATCATATATGCATCTTCCTTCTTCTATTTCTGCGGTCTCCAAACTACGGCCCGTGAGCGCCATCAATCCGGCCCGCGGTATAGGGCCAGAAATGCCCGGTATCCGGCCCGCCATAGTTTATTTTGATTTCATTCAAAAATTTACAAAGTAAGTAAAGAATTAGTTAGCGCCAGCAGCCACCCACCCACCCACCAACCCGCTCCGCCAGTGTTGGTATGATAAGCTACTAACTATACTAGGCCATTGCCCTTGAGACTTAGTTGAGGAGTCAGTGTGGCCCTCAGGCTAAAAAGTTTGGAGACCCCTGTCTATTTAATACTCTCACACCAGACCGTTGATAATAACGCATAGATATCATATTCTGCCAGGATCCTAATCCTCTGACAATCAAGGCATGGCGGAATTCTGAATTCCAATGCACAGCCTGAAAGTGGTTTGATGGCCGTTTGACGGCTTGACGACGTAATCAAGTTTGATCAAGTTTTCGGCGATCGTAAAATCGTAAAATGCACGCCAACAGAACAGGAACCAAGGGAATAACAGGGAGAGATAGAAACTGCTACTCTACGACATACTAGCTGCAGCAGTCAGTAGTGTAATAGGAAAAGATGTAGCAGTAGCAGCATCAAAAGTAGGTAATCATCGGAAGCACAGAAACGTTTGCAATTTTGTGTTTCGACATTTGGCAATCTATATTGGCTCGACTATAAACGGAATTGATGGTTGAGTATTGTCTGACAAGAAATATTATATGCGCAGGCAGACAAAGAAAATATTAGACCACACCACAAATTGAAACTTTGCGGCGTAGTACATTTTGGAATTCACACAAATTTAGAAAAAAATGAATTCAACCCTGACGAAGTGAATATGGCAGCATAGCTATATCTATATATATTTATGTATCCGTCAAATGATGCAACATATTTTTTTATCGGCCACGGCCCAGGGACCCTATCCGGCCCCCCACGGTTGCTACTTACTTGCTATCCACTAGTGAACACTGAACTACAGCATTCATTCAGGGTAATACTGAACTGCAGGCCAGCGAAAATCGAAAGGGAACAAAGAGGATTTCACCCTCGTAGCGTAGCCCTAGCAGCTAGCCCTATAATAGTCGCAACGCAAGTACTTACTATACATAGAACGCTCACTCCTCGCTCCCTAGCAAATCGGCGACTTTCAACCTTACGACCAGCTTACTTTAGGATCAGTTCTTTGTCTAGAGAGTTTCGGGAAATCGACACAACGATATTGGCGATGTATGGTGGTTACTCTACTCTTTCAGTAGGAGCTAGCAAAGACTCCAAGGACGATTCCCGAATACATATTTGTATACAGTATAACCTCTGCGACATATGAAAATATTGAACACACAGCGTACAGCTGAAAATCTCTGGCTTCTTAAGATTCTGAAATCTCTCCATAAGAATTGATTGTTGTATTGTTGATAATTGTTAATTTATTAGAAAATTAGAAATCGAGCAAATTTAGGACTTTAGGGGTAATTCGAATAAGGGATGGAAATATATTCATATGAGTGTAAGTAAGTACGAACGAATTCATATATAGTCGAAATTGTTACCCTTCGATTTTCGCCTTTGCTTTTGCTTTTGCTTTTGCTTTACCACACTTCTAACTAAATATGTCAAAAGAGTTTCAGAAGCGTATACCTAGATATAGTATTATGCATAGTAACACTAATATATACATATGTGCTGTTGTCATAGGAACGGTAACCATATATTAAGGAATAGTCCACACACATAAACAAACGTCCCGTTCCCTGGGAATGTGGTGGATTAATTTAAATATTTGATTTATGTACACCTGAAAGCATTAATTTACTGTTTACCCCCTACCTAGGAGCACTACTCATAAATATTGCTTTCTCTTTCAAGCTCATTCATCAATAGTTTCCTTGTTCTATTCTGTCCCATTCTATCCCATTTTGTAACATTTGCACTATTAATAGAGTTACAACCATCAATCCAATGAAGTTCACATCATATTGGGCTGTTATTATTTTTTGATGTTCAACTTTTGACGTTTGGACTTCTGGTGACTTTTAGCATTGAACCGGAAAAGGTATTCAGTCACGTAAAATCTAGAAAAATATGATTTTACATTGTTTTCATTTTTTTGCCATTTACTTTAAAGAAAAAAAAACTCAAAATTAAAAAATATTATGAAAATGAATTAGAAAAACCACAACTGAAGTGATCAACTAACTCTAAATAATAATTCTAATTCAAATAATTTTCTAATTTTTTATTTTCCACACAATGTTCTAGCATTTTGCGTTTGTTATTATTTATTGCTAAATCCTAAACAATTTAAATATTATTCATATTCTGTTTTTGTTTTTCGCACTGTAGAGATAAAAATATCGCTTGACACAAGTTGAAATCCTGGGATCAGGACCTCCTCTCTGTTATTTTGAATTGTTGTTTTCATGAACCTATAGAACCTATACATATAGTGATTACAATTGAACGAAATAAATGCTAACGCGCACACAAATAAATAAAAATACGTGTAATGTCACGTAAATGGGATCATTTCGCTGACGTCCTACAATTTTACACCACAGTGATACACAAATGGTACTTACAATGAATGACAGCTTCAGTTCCAATTATCAGCACTATTGAGGAGTCGTTCATGAAGTCCATGGCGACAAATTAAGCGCAATCATAATAAATTATCAATTGTCTTATTAACATCCAACTGTTCCAACAGTTCCAGCATTAACTATTGTTACATTCGCTAGGACAGCGCATACAAAGTGTTCAATAAATTATAAAGTTGTATTTGCGTTTGTTTGATCCCTGTAGGATTATAATAGCCTGGGGACAAGTAGGATTAGGTTTAAATTTAGGAATCAACATGCCTGGAGCAAAAAGTGTAAATTTGCAACAACAACAACAACAAAAAAACCAACTAAAATAAGTTGGAATAATAATTGAATATCATGATGTTGTGTTCTGTACACAACTGTGCGCTGCTGAGACCTTGGATTTATTTATCGGTGACGATGTTATTCCCTATGTTATGTATGTGGATATTGTGTTTATGCACGCAGTATGTGTTAATGTATAAAAGTTAATTTAACCTTGACATTGAACGAACATACGAATCTAAACGAAAGCTCTAGCGGAATACAGGCATCAGAAACAGGCAAACTTATGTTTGGATAATAGAACTATTTATAAATTAAATGCGAAGCGATAAAAAGATAGAAGTATAAAAGCGAAAAAACAAAAAGAGCAAACTGAGCATAACGACACAAAAACGTTTGCGCGCACGTCAACAAAATTACGCTGACCTTGGGATGATCCCTACTAGTTCAGTTTTAAGTTTCCTTCAGTGCTCTTTAGCAAAAAGTTGAGTTCACTCTTAATTCAAAACACTAAACCATAAAATTACTTAGTAGTGTAGATCCAGCTTACTGCATTTAATTACATACAAAATAGAAAATACAAAATTAAGGACTATACCACAGAATATATACTAACACAAGAGTCACTTCGTGTCTTTTACATTCAATTTCGACAGGTCTCGTTTGGTGACTTCCGCGTGTCAGCCATGTTGTGTGTGTGTGTGTGTGTGTGTGTGTGTGTGTGTGTGTGTGTGTGTGTGTGTGTGTGTGTTGGAATTTGCGGGAAATTTGAATCTGATACTTGCATTGTTAGGTAAATTCAAATTTCCCGCAAATTCCAACCCACACACAACATGGCTGACACACGGAAGGTTACCAAATGAGTCCTGCCGAAAGAAGCGAAGTGTCACTTCTGTTAGTATTTATCAGTTTATAATATTCTTAGAGGGAAGGTATTGGACACAAATGAGATGAGATGCCACTGGTCCGCCATGCTTGTACGCGCCATGACAAATTAAAACCCCAAAGTGTAAACAACCCAAAGTACACGCACAGATTAGTGACTGGAGACTAGAGACTAGAGTCTATTTCAAATATTGCGGCTTTTGGGCACGACCAAATATGGCGATTTGATGTAATCCCTTTCCGTCCCCTGGCTTTATGCCCCTCGCCCAGAAATCGACTTTATGTTCTCTCTATTGATTTATATCTCTATAGTATTTATACTGTGACTATACTACAAAGGAGTACCGGTATTTGGAGTACCGTTTCTGACAAGTTCCACTTTGTTATGGTCCAGTCATGAAATCTTTCAGTATTTAGTCTAATTCAATTCAGCTGAAGTTTTGTAAAGTTAACTTGACTTAACTCTTAAGTCTTGTTTGTAACCTCCCATGAGTATTGAGCCTGTAACTAAGGTTACAAAAGTACTTATGAGTTTAAGTGAACTTCTGTGGTGTACAGGTTAGTTAGTATATAGTATAGTAAACCGGCCGGCCGGTCACTTCGACTCATGCTCACGACACGATCATGAGTGAGCCACGGTTTCGACTTGGTTCGTATCGCTGGATGCTTATTATTTTCTTTTCTTTGCTTTGTTTTGTTTTGTTTTGGTTTGCTTTGCTTTGCTTTGTGTTTTTGCTGGGTTGTAGCTGTTTTGCTCGTTTTCTTCTGTTTGCGACTCGTTACGCCGCATCGCTTGCGTTCAAGGTGAAACGTTTTTAAACTCAGTTAATAGGACAGGCATAAGGCGGTAATGACGACTTTTCTCTATGTAGGCTTCCATCCAGTCTAGTCCTAAACCAACTTAACTATAAGTACTTCAACTTCTATTTCCACTTTGAACGAAAAATAAATAAAAAACAGCCGAATAGTGAATTACTTGATAATGGACTAGACTATTGCCGACAAATGTAATCGGCACTACTTGGTGTCGTCAGCATATCTATAATTAGTGTCTGTTATTTTTTCTATTTTATTATTGATTTTATTTATGATTATGGACTGCTGGTTAAAAATTAAGCAAAACTCTCTTAGAACTCATTAAATGTTTATTTAAATGGTAGTTGACATCAACCTGTCATCTTATGTAACGCTCCTACGCTACTCTAACTCTCTCAGCTCGTATAAGTTGATCAACACAGAGTTTACGTTCAAAAGTTGCATTCGTTTTATCTATCTGATGCATGATGCTATTTTCTTTCCTATAAAATAACTTTTTTTGAGTGATTAGTTTCTAACTTACCAATTTATTAACTATTAGGTTAATTTTACAGTAGCGCCACCTATTCAATAATTTCATATATGTATATGTTATTAGATTTGAACATAACCTACATTAAACGCTACTTGTTGCAAGCTGTATAACATTCGAAAATCAGTCAAGTGTTCCAACAAAAACAAGAAATGAAAGGAATATAAATAAATAAATCAAATGTGAATAAAAAGCTAGTAAATTGAATAAAACAGAGTTAGTTAGCTGGCCTTGGAGGAATTGGAATTGAAGCAAGCAAGTAATGCAAATTCGAATAGTAAGTATAGAAACAAAAAAAGTAGGTATTGTAAATACAAAATCACGACGAATACATACGAATAAATTAAACTTATCTACATATAAATGAAACGAATATTATTGTTGGTGTATTATTATTAGCACTATTGTTGTTAGGAAGGCATGAGTCATCATTGCAATATAAATGGTTGAATGCTAACGAACATAACCAATACTATGGGTAAATAATAGTATAAGTGCGTTGTATTTTAGACATGTTATTCAATAACCTATTATAACAAAAAAATAATAATAATCTACATTTGTTTGATAAAATCTGCCCAACTTAATGCAATATTAAGTTACCGGAGCAATTTTAAACAAATTAACAAACAAAAAAAGAAAATAATACCGTCCCTAAACAAAATTGTTGACAATCCTATTTATTAAACTTGTAAAATTAATGATAAAAAAATCTGTGTATTCTAGAAATAAGATAAAAAAGAATGAAAAACATCAGATGATCCCTACGTAGGCTTGAGGTGTAAGGTAGTACGTGACTTGCGGCATGGCTCCCTTGTTATTCCTGTTTTCACGTTAGGGTTTGCCTTTGTTGCTGTTGCTATTTCTTTTTTCGAACTACGCTACTTATAAACTCATGTGCCTACGTGCGTATTTGCATGAAAGATGAAACTGACTTATGTCACAAATAAGGCACGATTGCATAACCTCAATTGATGACTAGCCTTGCAAACTTGTTTAGCCCCACGTTGCCATATCTGGAATAATTTGTTTTGGCTGATGTGAGACATACTTATAGATTGTTATAATAATTATTTGAGTTGAGTGTGTATATGTTGGTTGAAGTGCTTTGTTAGTGTTTGTTGTCTCGTTTGAATTTTATAGACACTATGGCACCGAACGCTCATATGTTCGCCTGTTTGCTTGTTCGGTGTCTCCTCCCTCCACCGCCGTGCTCCATTACTCCACTCACTTCTAACCACAATGTGAAACGAACTAACGAAATGGATACTACGAGTAAATACACTGAGCGTTTGAACCGTTCCTCGTTCCGGAATCTGCTTATAGAATGTTTAGATTTAGTTTAGTTAGTGTATTACAATCTGTTATCATTTATCGTTTCGTTTCGTTGTACATACGTTTTCGTTTTCGTTTTCAGATACGTTTTGGGACAAATAAAATGTACATGTTCCAATCTGAGCGATTAATATTTAAATTATATTAATTAAATTTATATTTATGTAAACACAAATAATCTTATTACGCAAATAAGATTTGATATAGGCACTTACATAAAAAATGTCTGACTTGAAAAATCTACTGATAGTTGATATTTTATCATTATTTAATAAACATTGTGTAAACATCTTGCTGTTGAAGATATTCAAAACAAAATTAAAGACGAATTAAATTTAGTTAACTTTGCATTGCATGGGACCAAAGCAAACTTAACTTCTTAAACTTAAGTAAAGAATATTGCTTGTCTAACTTCTATGGAGTATCGCGAGTCTTGCGATTTTTTTCTTGTCATTTTGTTACTTCTTGGTCATCTTCTCTTGGTTCTGGTTACCTGTACGGTGTGTTTTTTATTTAGCTGGAAGTAACACCAGAAGCAAGAAGCAATGAAGTGGATGAAGCACGCGACTAAAAACAAAAAAAAAAGAACAACCTCACCGGCTAGGATTGAGCCAAAGCCAACCCAACCTTTCTAGTTCCTCTACTACTTTGCTATCTTTGTTCAGCTTTCGTCATCGTGTTCAGTCTTTTCTATCTTTGAATCTGTAAACTTCCACGTCCATGAGGCCTGGCTGGCAGAAGAAGTCGTAATAAAGTTAAGGTAGAGTTGCAATGCAACGCTAACTTAGTCAAGAGAACAAACACGAAAAAGGCAAAAACGATAAAAGTGGGTTGGTTTTTTGTAGTGAGCGCTGCATGTAAGGAAACATGCTGTTGAAGTTGTCTGTTATGCTATTTCATCTTACTGGATTGGAAGTGCTATTGCTTCCATCTTTCTCTCGTTTCTGAGAAAGTTTCAGGTTTATGCGACGGATAACATCAGCTCAGCTGACTTGAACTGTACTACCTATACGCATGTGTATAGAAAATAAAATATTTTATACCATAAAATATAAACTTAGCTTTAGATTTGGAAAAAATATAAACCAGTCCGGTCTATTAGAGTGTATAGTAGAACTGAGATGAGAGAATAGAGTAGAGTAGAAGAAAAAGAGGAAGACAGCGAGATGAGCTGAGGTCAGCTGATCCCAAGCTGATCCGATGTACAGACAGTGCAGCACTACAGCTTCTTTCATATGTATTTAAATATATTTGTTAATGTTAATCTTTTAATAACACAAACTTTTTAACCATTTATTATACTTTGATACATTTTTGTGATTGGTGACGTTGTATGGTAAATCATCATCATCATTATAATCATCATCAGAACATCAGAAGCAGTTTAGAAAAGTAGGAGCGCCGCTATTTACTCGTGTTTTTTTTTCTATTCTAATCAACTTCTACAAGAACAAGAACACAAATTAAAGTTGAAGTCAATTCCACTGCAAATCAACTAGAAACTTCCTCGCTCCGTATTAAACTACTTTTGATCTTGGCTTGTGTTTGTGTGATGTTATTTTCTCTGTAACACTGTAATAATTCTTCTATCCTGCTCTTTCAATCTAAAGCTAAGATCTTTCACGTATGCTATATATTTTAGAATGACTAAATGTACGGGGTGTTCTAAATAAGAATATAAAACACCACACCACGCCACTGGACCGACCATTTTATGACTTAAAATTTTTACCTTTTATGGTGCACAACAGAATTGTAAAAAAAGGAATAATCCTCACGGGTAGAACTACGGCTATTACAATGAATTTGAACAATGGAGTGTACCGATTTTGTTAGACGCTGCTATAAAATAACCTTTTTGAGTGGCGAATTTGTAAATTACCCTACATAGGTATAAACGGGAACTTTTCGACTCGGGACCCAAAAAGGTTATTTTATGGCTTTTACCCAAACACATTCGCCCGGCTTACATTTTATGATCCCTATAGATTTTTAAGTATTTAACGCAAGTAATTTGTAATAGCCGTAGTTCTACCCGTGAGTGTTATTCCCTTCCTTATAAATTTTGTTTTACCTTTTTATGCAGCAAAGTACGGACCGAGATAGTGTCAATTGAATCATAAAATAATGAAATCCCGTGTTGAGATATTCATATAAACAATTGGTTAACATTTAAAACGTTTCTTTGCTATAAGAACTGCTTTTATGAACATACATTTTATCGCGGTTAGTCTATAAGAGAAATTGGTACATTTTTAATGGACCATTTTGTTGCCTAGCAAAAATAAAACAAGAAATTTCCAATAGACTTGTTTACAAATAACTTTACTCAATTATTTTATTACCTATGTTCAGGTATCGATTGATAAAAATTTGTTGTTATCGTATAATAATAATTAATAATAATAGCATTACTTAAAAAAAGAATTTATCGTTTTATTTTTGTTTATATAATACAATTGAAAGTGAACTAAACTAAAATAGACGAGGAAAACAATTACTAAAGGTCAGATTTACAAAAACAAGTTTTAACTTCAAGAAATCTTTTTATAATTAATAGAAAAAAACATGGAACACAATATTAAACTATAAAAACGTATCAATATATATATATGAAACATTTTAAAACAAACAGCATAAAAGAATAAGAATCATGAGTCAAATTAAAAGTTGAAAGCATTTCAATTGTTCTGTTGTAAGTAGACTAAATAATATTTACCGTTTCACTATTTAAGGAATTTATTTTATTTTTTAAAATATTTATTGCAATAAACTTTAGTATTTTTATTATCGTCGATTTATAAACTTAAAATTTAATCGGCAGATAAAGAAAGAATATGAAAGAATTGAAAAGAAAACTCCAAAAACTGGGGAAGAAATATATTTTTTTTAAATTCGCCTTTAACTAACTTCTTACTGATGATAGAAGAAAAGAATAGATTGAGTATACGCGAGGTAATTTTAGCAATGACCAACGCATCTATTTACACTTTAATATATTTTTGGCCGTTTCGTTAGCGTTGGTTCGTGTTGGTCTATTTCCTTGTTTTTCATTATCTTCATTAAGCCTTCCAAGTTGTCAGTGTGAGTGTTTTCTTTGAAATGTTTATCGTCAAACTGCTCACTCGTCGTTTGCCAAATTATTTTCTTTTTCGTTTATGCGCTGGTGAACGACTTGAACGAACATGTAACTATGTCATCGCTTAATATTTAATAATTTGTTGGGTTTGACGTAAATTTAACACGACAAAAAAATTTCATTTACCTAACAAGTTATATTAGTTGATGTAACTTTCCATAAAACCCTATTTAATTTTAACTTACAAGTATTTCAACTTTTTGTTTCGAAAATAATTGTTTTTCGCAGATCATTCTGAGAAAAGTAACAAAGAGAGAGAGAGAGAGACATAGATAATAAAAACTACAAGTTTTTTTGGCCGGAGAATTTTATGGAAACACCTGTGACAGACATGTTGGTGCCGGTGCCATGCACGCCGGGTGCCACGTGAATGATGCAAAACGTGAATTTTGACGTCTACATCGACGCAGTTGACTTACATGTTGCCAAAAATTATAAGAAATTTTGGCTAATGATATAAGTACACATTCTAAATTCCAAACAACAAATTAAGTAACAAAGTAGTAAGAAAATTAGCTAATGACTAGTAATTTCTTTTTTTAGTCTAGGTATTTTCAGAAATTGCCCAAATTATTATTTAACTTTATGTAATGTGTATGAGATGCGATCATAAATGTAAGTCAACGTGCATAAAGTTATAAAAGCGATAAAATTAAAATTAGCATCGAATTTTGCAACAAACATTTACAGTGACTTAATTTATTTAGCTTATCATATTATTTCATTTCAGTGTTTGTCTTATCTTTGATGTAGGTACCATGTAAGTACATAGAATGTTTTATTTCTTTATTGTGTAATTATCACTTATAATGTTAAGTTTTTGTTTACGTATATTTTTGGCTGGAGATGTTTACCTAGTGTCTCAGCAGTCAAAAAAATTAAAAAGAAGAATTAGCGAAAGTGACTAATTTACTGATTACAAATATTATTTACGGTGTTTGCACATTAAATTTTTTTTTAAATGTTGAAACTTATGTACAGTCGTACAATGCCTATTAAATGTAAAAGAAATGTTAAACAATAATGTTATAATAATTTTTTATGACTTAAGGACGGTTTATGATTGACGTAGTAGAAGATTTTAACTTAGGAAATGAAATAATCCATAACATTTAAATATAAGACTCTCGGTTCATAAGACATAAGTATATGTACAAGCACGCATGTCAATATCAAAAAATAACCTCAAAAATGACGGCAATCCCGCCGTAGCATCGAGGAGATCGGTCATAGTTTCCGTCACCATGGCATACGTAGTAATTGCTTCAATCTGATTGGCTAGGAATAACAAATATTCCATAAGAGTTGAAAGTTGGCGAAATTCTATATTAAGCGCTTGATTAATTCCGCAATCATAAACCTTAACATGAACTATATTTATTTTATACCTTACGTTAATATTATGTCAATCATAAACCGTCCTTTATATTAGTTTTTGAATGATTTAGTACTTATAAGAGAATAAAATGAATACTGTTCTTGTTGTTATCGATACTTTTGGTCGTCACTCGTAGTCTTGTCGTCTTGCTTCTTAGTTTCATTCAATCTTCTTAGGAAAATGTTATAATTCTGTAAATGGTGTATTTTTATAATAATTTTGATAAAATGACAATAAACGCATTATCATGAAAGCAATGAGCATTGCATTATCAATACGCTTCCCTTATCAATAAACCAACACCAATCAATATAGTAATACCAATATTATCACTGCTACGAATACATACGAATACAAATACCTATAAATAAACTAATATTGATAGCGAATGATAATAAGCAATATTATTCAAACAACAGTCAATTGTTTTACTTTGTTTACTTCTAAATATAGCAATTGTTCTTTTTTATGCACGCAGTAAAAATAAATGATTTTCTAGCTAAAAATGAATAGTAGTTTATGTAACTAGAGTGGAAGTTGCTTATTGCGCACGACGCGGAACATTTAAACGAGTTTAGTAATCCGCGAGAGAGCAATTGCATCTTTTAACTCGTATTACGTACTATACTTTTTCTACGACCATACAATATAATAATTTTATAGAGAAATAATAAAGTGAGGACAACCCATAGAACAAGTGAGCTCTCTGTTCGACTTACTTTTCCAATTTCATTTCTACTAAGTGAGGTTAAAAAAGTCTAATGTTGCTAACTTCGGGATGTGCGATTGATTTTAGCAGGTTTCATTATGTTACACCTTGAACGTATATAATGAATGTTCGTAAGACTCGATTTCAGCGCCGCGCCTGCTGTTTGTGCGTATTTATCTATTTTCTGCAGTGGTCGTAGAAAAAAATACATCCTTATGCTTATAGCTATAAATATGACAAAGATCTAATTATATTTTGCGGTCTTTGACATAATACCGTCACTTGGACGTCAATCTTATAATCGTAATGTGATAGTTTGAAGTGTTTTGACTGTACGTCTACGGCATAGTTATCGCGCAGAATACATATTATAATGAGGCGAATAATTGCAATAATGCATTGATAAGAAATAAGTAAATTTGTAAGTGTCTACTTAACTCAACTTAAGTTAGTAGTTGCAATTGCAACTGAACGATAACGAGTGGGAAAATGTACGTTCTGCTCGGTGCTCACTGCACATGTTCTACGTTGAGGTTGTGCCTCATCGCTTATCGGACATTGCATTGCATACATATAGCAATTTGCTTTCGTTAAAATAACATAAAATGCAAATTATAAGTTGCGATTATAGCAACAATTGCCGAAACAGTTTTCAGAATAGTACACCAGTACACTACACGCGTCGTGTAGCTCATGAGCAGTAGCGCATACTCTTTACATAGCGCCATTGTACAGGAGGGCGCATTTTTTATTATTTTAAAGATTAATAATGTTATTTTCTCTTTCCGCAAACTATCTTTGCTTTTTCTGTTTTATTATTTTATTAATAGTATATTATAATACGAGCGGTTATGACAGCCATTGCTGACGAAGATGATGTTTGAGCCCACGAGCCGCAAGGCGAGTGGCGCAATTCATCTGAGTGAGCAATGGCCATAATCGCGA
>JARJEB010017406.1:0-46906 GCA_030264535.1 Liometoxenus newtonarum | reverse complement strand
TCGACTTTATATTCTCTCTATTGACTTATATCTCTATGTAAAATACAGAAAACTCCTGAAATATTAAATTATATTAAGTATATAATAAATAGTTTTGTGTTTAACAGTCCATTTTTAGTTAGAACACAATTTGGCATAATCGTCCCCTGGCGGCATGCACCTCGCCGGTAAATCGACTTTACATTTTCTCTATTGACTTATATCTCTATGTAAAATACAGTAAACTCCTGAAATATTAAATTATATTAAGTATATAATAAATAGTTTTGAGTTTAACTGTCCATTTTGAGGCGGCACACAACTTGGCACTATCCCCCCCCGGCGGCATTCCCATCGGCCGGTAAATCGACTTTATATTCTCTCTATTGATTCATATCTCTATGTAAAATACAGAAAAATCTTGAAATATTTTTATTAAGTATCCATAATAAATAGTTTTGTGTTTAACATTTTAACATCGCAGTTTAACAAACAAATTGCCAATCGTATAACTTTTGCTAACTTATTATAGTAGATCGTAAATCATTCGTCAAATTAACGTAATTACACATATTTACATCCGAAACTAACACGCCTCTTTCGCTTTTCGAAGTATCGATGATCTTTAACATTCCTAGCACTTCAATATCGCTTTGAAAGTGATATATTTAGTCGACTTGTTGATAGATAATTTACTAGAGCAAAAAAGCCTGCAGTCGGAGCATGCAAGGAAATCAATCTCAAATATTAATTTAATTAGTCTTAAGACAGGGCATTTTGGGCATTTTTGAAAATTTTGTATTATTTATAGTATTCGGCCCTAGGTATGATATTCTTATTACTTGTTAGTTACGCTATAACTTATCTGTCAATGATGCCATTGACGAATGTAATTGCATTGATGGTAATAGGGATTTTGTGCATGAATGCGCGTAAGCATAGGCGCCGGGTTCAAATCTTCATGGATGCCCGCGAACGAATCGAGTTAAATTCAGCCAAAAGTATAAAATTATAGTCTGGAAATTCACCTAACCTACCTCATGACGCACGCGGGTGACAGATAGATTTCTTTATATATGAGTTTGAATTAAAAATTGGAAGTTTGCGGTTGCCAAATACAAGCTCAAGGGTGCTCGGTAACCACGTAGCTGATGCTCATGGATGCCCGAGCACCGGAGCACTCACGGAGTCGGCGCCTATGTGCGTAACATGAATATGTGGTCAATTTATGCATATCTACAGAATACTATAGAAATAGAAATTTGAATAATTTATTCAAATATTGCATTACATCAATATCATGCGCGATATATGCACCGAGATTGCTTCTTAATCACTGCACTTCCCATTAACCACAATCAGGGTCGAAATTATTCAATTGATGCAAATTCATTACAATTATACGTATGCAATTGTAATAGAATAATACTCAGTGAAATTTATTTATTTCGTTATTAAAACTTTGATCAGTATTCAGCATGAAATGATATATATCAAAACCATAAAACCAACGGAAGTCCATGTCGCATGTAATGATTAAACTCGTCAATTCATATTTATATGCATACAGAGCGTTTATTTTACCATCGAACATAGCAATAAACAAGTTGTTCACAAATTCTTCATCAATCGTTCACTTCTTTCTCAATGATTAGATTAGGTCTTTCAAATAACTCACACAACTCGAATCTCAATTCAACACGGTTTACAATAATCATAAAAATAGCTCTCACGCTGATGCATTTACTTGTCATCATGGTGTATCGTCGTCCGTCCCACATCCAATTATCCCTCTAAGCCGGAATGCGCACTGCGCGCAAAATAATTTGACTGAGCAGCAGACTGAGCAATGCAATATCCGAGAAGGCGCGGTGACCAAAAAAAAGCTCTCAGCTAATATTTCTTGTGCGCGGCAGGGGCAAAGGGAGTGCGCACGCGCGCAACTTAGAGGGAACATTGCCCACATCCCCATTCTGTCCCCATCTTTATAGCTGCGAACATAGGACATGCTATGTTCGACGGTATAATAAACGCACGGTATGTATAATTTGATGATGTTATGTTATTTGTTGATTTTGGATTTTTCATGGGATCGGCCAATCTCAATTGTGCAGCACAAAATTATTAACTTACCGTCACAGTTCCGCGAATTTGTTGTCCCATACCCAAACTAATTATTTATTTCATTGTTGTTAAGGTATAATAAAAGTCAAGCCTAAAAATCAGTCATTTATCATTATTTACATTTCATATCAAAACTTGAAAATGTAATTAACGTGCCTTTATAATTTCTATTTAGATGACCATTAAACTTTCCGTACATTACAATAATGTATTTGCATTTTATGATTCTACGTTGGTCATTGAGATCGTATTATTATTTAATGCGTTCTTTATTCGTCGCATTAATATGTTCGTTGTTGTTTCTCTTTTTTTCTTCTTCAAATAATTTACATTCAGTCATTTTAGTTTTAATCATTAGTTGGTTGGACGTAAATGAAGTACAATATGAATTTATTTGATGCGCGCGTATATGGGTGTACCTATATGGCTTTAAAAGTGTATTTTGCCATTAGATTGCGTTCGGTTGGTTGTTAAGAACAATGGCTGAACAATGGATGAGTGACGTTGGTGCCGGTGCGTTCGTTTCGTCGTCACACATGATCAACCATGCATTAAGTTTTCGGGATCAACTTCCGTACACAAGTTGCTTATACGTATACCAAAACCAAAACCATACCAAGCCCAAACTCAAATGCTACTAACGTATCATCGGCTCATGAGGTTTGTTGTATGTATGAGTATGTTGGATAAAAGAATGCACTTAATGCTTATTTTTGTTACTTACTTGTTAGTGCTGCTATACAGACTAAGCAAGCCAACCGAAAGCTTTACGCCAACAATTTCCACTGATCTGGCTAATTTTCCAAAAAAAATTTGACGGTAAATTTGAATTTACCTCAATTCAAATTTCCCGCAAATTCCAACATCCACACAACAGTTGACACGCCTAAGGTTACCAAACGATGCTTGCCGAAATTCAATGTAAAAGACACGAAGTGAACCGTCTGTTAGATATAGGAAAAACCCCACACGTACTTGGTTTTGGTTTGGTTCGGTTTGGTTATATTCCAAATTTTTATATAAGCAACCAGTTTTTGGAAGCATTTTATTTACGTTACGCCATCATCCGGTCAAATCTGAACACAAAACATAGACCGGATGGACGGACCTATATATACAAAGTAATTGAAACGAATATGGCCTATGGGCACGGGTCACAGGGAAGCATATAGGTTAAACCGGATGTCCTTGTCCAATATGACAAGTTGTTTTGTCATATAGCCCAAATTGCAAATAGTCTATTGATTCTTTCTCGAAACATATTGAACCCGATGTAATGACGACACACACGAAAAACAAAATTGTAATAATGTACGTATTAAAAGGACTATGTAGCCAAGCCAGAAACTAAATAAACACTTTGGAAGGCTCACATGATAGGTTGATAGGTATATTCGCAGAAATTTAGAAATACTACCTCTTGAGGTTTATGTGTAACGTCAAAAAATGTTTAACATATATTATGGTAATTGAGGCACATTTTTGTGCAGCCCAACCTCCCCCAAATTAGGTAAAAAATTCACGCAAACGCCTGCACTTGACTGCGGTAGTTGGTTCTGAACCTGAAGGATATCGGTTGAAGCAGAACTGGATGGAGCCCAACAAAAGCCATCCAATATTCGCCAGTTACTGCTGCTGTAACTGGAACTGGACTACGGGCTATATTCGTTCCTTGTTCCCGTTCGTGTTACCTAGGAGATGTCCTAATCCTGTCGTCGTCCCACACGATTCACCACGTCCACGCTCCAAACTCTGCTCACCTTACTCTGCTTTAGACATGTTCACAAACGACAAACACGATTACAAGGTAGCGTTTATTCGTGTTGGTATAGGTACCCTGATGGCAAATTTGTTTACGTTCGATGTATTTGTGCAGCTGCAGATGAATCAAAGACTGAAGGGGGCGGCAGCCCGCTTCGTCTAACAGAGCTTCCGTAACTTTATTAAATTGTCACATCGGTTCTACTTTTCAAACGAGGATGTTTGCCAAGTTTATGTTTGCAATTTTAAATATTACTTATAGAGCTATACCCTTCACCGAAAGTTCACTTCACTTATACCTAAAACCGGGAGAACTTGTAACTTGTTTGTAGGTACTTCCGGTAGTTGAAGCTTAGAAATAGATGGATCTTATAAGCGCATGTAAGAAAGTTGCACGGTGCGGAACTATCATCCATACCAATACCATACATACACGTATATAAGTTATATCAACGTTGACGTATATCCGGACGATAAAGAAGAAAGTTTCGGTCGGTAATCGATACAAGTTGACAAATGGGCTTGCCGCGTCCTAGACTAGTTAAGTCCGCTCTAGGACCCTAGCTAGTTGCCCGGTAGTTGCCGTTCCCGTTTGTAAGGATATAACATATATGTATGTATAATAAGTTGAAGCAAAAGGTGCTGGAAGAAATTGGCGAATGTTGGTGATGGCCTGTGCCTGGGTGGTGGGAGAGAAGAGGAAATTGAAGGGATATTGTTCGCAAGTCGACACTTGGATCGACCGGTTTTAGGGTGAATCCATGGGATCATTGCACATACGATGTTTCAGTATTTTCATCCTTTTTTCTTTCGTTCTTTCGTTGTCGACTTACAATTTTACCGGCATTTACTCCATATCAACTTAAGCTTATTTTTAATATAAAATAACATAACATAATGTTCTAACCAAAGAAACCGGATGCAAAATTCATGTAGTTGGAAAATTCACAAATTATCGTTTTTTTTCTTTCAGTGATGTTTTCTTTTATATTGTGAACTTGCGTTGATTAACTTAAGAAAATTACCACCTAAATCAGGGGTCGGCAGACTTTCTAGTTAGACGAGCAAAATTGTAAAAGAAACGTAATTATACAAAGGTATGAGTCAGGACTTGGATCTGGTAAATAATACCAGTAAACGTTATTATTGATATGGGAACATTTAAAAAAATTATTTCATTTACCGGTGACCTCCTTCATTTACCGGTATTTTAATAACGTTACCGCGCGCATGGCATTTGATATTTCTATGTTAAAATTCGCTTATAAAAGCAAATGTTTACACTTTTAATACTTTTAGTGCAATGTAATTAATTATTTAATTTGCATGCAAACGATTTTTAATAATTTTTACCGGTAATTACAGGTATTAATTAAACAATACCGTTATTTGTATCGGAAAGGTTATTATTTTTTCGTTCGTATCCGAATGTATATCAGTAGGTTTCGGTTTCAAGCCCGGGTATGAGTGCATCGCTTTTGAAAGCTTTCTTAGACCCGAGTTGATCTCCAGAGCATCAAACGCTTGTGCAAAGAGCCTATGCTCGCGAGCCACGCTCTGACCACCCCTGACCTAAGTTATAAGAGGTATAAATATTTTCTTTCTGCCAAAGAAAGACGTTTGTTCGGTTTGCTACGTTTACCTTACGCTTCTCATGCAAAACGTTATATTTTGAATTTTAATTAAGTTTTAATACGCTGTGCCGGGCCGAGGTCGGCTTATAATTTCTTATATACTTATAACTTACCTAATAATTTACAACAAACACCTTTGAATTTTAGCGTTCATGTTTCTCCATTTTTTGGTGCACGCACCATATATTTTCATTATTCCTCCTTTCAGATACAATTTGTTAATTTTTAAAACTAATTTTCATTGCTTTAACAAAACGTAACTATACTCTAAAAAATAAATTCTTAAATTGAGTAATATTAACTTGATTTAAAATTATATTCATTCTTATACATACGCAAGACAATATATACTCAAACTGAGCAAATATGCTTAGCAGAAATAAATTTTTTATATGGTCATTATTAGCATTTTTTTTCAGTGATTAATGATACCTATAACTAACTAACGTGAGTTATGGATTTTCATAACTCACTGCCGTGGGTTATGGATTTTCAGAAATCACTGCAATTAAATAACATTGATTAAAGTTCAACAAGATTTAACGAATTTGAAGTGACCGATCCAGCTTATCTATATGATCTAAGATCTCGAAGGAACCCGAGAAATTCTGTCAATTTCATAACATTGATCGCGTATTTTCGAAGATCATTTACAGTTCAACAAGATTTAACAAATTTGAAGTGACCCATTCAACTTATCTATATGATCTAAAATCTCGAATCTCCCGCCATATTGTTTCACTTGTCAGTTAGTGCTCGTTCGTTGCTTCATCGAGAAATCACAATTTGTATTTTGTGTTAAAAATAGTGCAAGATGTAGAAAAAGCATAATATTATATTCGTGATTATGGCCATTGCTCACTAAGATGAATTTGCGCCACTCGCCTTGCGGCTCGTGGGCTCAAAAATCATCTTCGTGAGCAATGGCTGTCATAATCGCTCATATAATAATATACTATTATGTGACGTATACTCTGAGTGATATAGGTATCTAAACACATTAAACATTTTCATTTTGAAATTGCCAACCCGTACAAATGTATCTACCTACTAATGGATTTCCGCATTTCGGGAAGCTATTTTCATTTCGTTAAAATTAGGAAATAGTTTTACGGGTTGCTGACTTTAGGTTCACGTATGTGTACATAAAATTGCTGTTAGGTATATTACTTTCTTGATGAAGTTGTAAGTATAAGAAGTTTTACAAAACAATTCATCAACTTATAATATCTTCATAACTATTACGTGTAGCAGTTTTGGAACGAAGAGTCAGTTTTTGTAAGAAGATGTTGAAATGATTCGCACAAAAAAATTAGGTACTATAAAGGAAATAGTAGCTGCAAGCATTATAAAAACAACAACGAAGATAGAAAATAAAAACTCTAGTTCTGTGAACAGAATGGTGCTAATTACCTACTTTTCCAGTTTATCTATCTTTTTTGATGGGCAGATGTTTCATGTGCAATTCTCGGAATTACATAACAACACATAACGCAACCAGATGAACAGACTTTAATACAACATGATGTGCTGGGAACTGACGACCAAGAACATGGATTGTGTGATCTACAGTATTGCGTTTTCATTTTCCTTATAATCCAGAATATTTAAAGACACATTAAAAATTATATGGATAGATAGACGTACGCGTATGCGCAAGTAAAAATGTCATGTATCGAAGGACCACACATTTTCCGAATCAGTTTGGGCACATAGGTCACGCAGTAAATATTTACCTTACAAATACAACTATGCAACTGATTCAGATACCTGTGCAAGAGAAGGGCAAGAGAGATAGTAGCTCATCGTCATATGATACAGTAGTTGAATCAGACACAGCAACAAGGGGTTGAAAATTTGCAACTCACGGTGGCTGAGCCGAATTTAAAGTATTGGGATGATCCGAACGAACTAGTCGCAAGGTTGTACTTACATACTACACGCATCGAAACGAGTCGGTAATAAGGGGGATTCGTTAAAATGCATTAAAGTGCACTAAAAATATTCTTACATTTTCATTACTTTTTATTAAATTTTCCGATTCAGTTCGCCCATTAATATTAACAATGCATACAAAATTACAAAATAACTTTTAAACTATTCCCCTAACTTTTACAAAATAATAAAACGAAGGCATATACCTACCTACAACTAGGTCTCATTTTTACTACTTTTGTTCCAACTGTCATTATAACTACGAATGTATGAACCAACCAGTCGGAGACGATAGTACTAGGTATGTAATTTGAAAAGTTTGTTTTGCACTGTACTGCACTGCATTGTATTGCAGTACATCGAACGAAATACACTTGCAGATATACATGCAGATATAGTTTAAAGTCTTGCTGGTGAAACTGCTGGAATAACTAAACTAGACAATGCGTTAACGCGCATTCTGAACTAAAACAACTATTGCTGTATGGTGGACTTGCTATTGCTACAGGCACCATGGCCCAGGACACAAGACAAAGGAGTGAAGTTGTGAACATATAAGATACAATGCTACATGGAACATGGGATAATACATAGTTGCATGGGCAAAAGAGTATGATGATGACATCGACTTGCAGGGAAACGCTCCAATTAAGTAATTTACTTTTTTTCGCTCAGGGAAAATTTTACTTTTGTTGTAATTTTCAAGTCTCTTTTTCTACCTTTATTTCAGAAAGCCAATAAAGAAAGACTTGTATGTAAATTTAAGTTATGTAACATTTTTACGATATTTACAGACTTATGAATCACTTCAAGCAAAATATGTGCATCTTATTTACTGTTCATCTTGTAATTCGTTTTTGTGGAACTAAATGTGTCACGTAATTCAAGTTTTTCGTAACAAGGCGTTTAATAAATAATAGCATTTTATATAGGTTATGTTATGCATTATTTTACTTGGTTGTTAATGTTATTATAGTTATTATAGTTGTGCCGAGTTATTGTTGCTTTCGTTACCTAACAATTTTTCAGTTTTACTAACCGAAACTCCAATTCAATTTAACTAAAGGCTTGTGCACAACTGTTGCAAACGCGAACAGGAACGGCAACGTAAAGGCGAAAAAAGTGGATTTGTTCAAAATACCGCAGCAACAGAACTTGGCCAAGTTTGAATTGAAAGGAGGGGATATAAGATGAAGAGCTTATTATTATAATAAAATGATATCGTTGTCAACTATGTTACTTTTTTAAGCTTATGCAACGCTTTACGTTTTATTGTGAGCACCTTTGTAACGTTCGTATTGCCTGCCATTCACGTTTACGCCGACGTTCCAGTTCTCGTTTACGTCAGTTGTAAACAAGCCATACGCGATCGATCCCTTGCCCTTCAAACCATAGGTTTTTGGATTGTTTCGGTTTTGTTGTAGGTACCAGCAAACATATTAAGTAGAATTAGAACTGCAACCAACCGAGTTTACTAGCATGTTATGATAAAGTAACTATTCTACAAACCACAATAACTAACTAAAATGTTACTAAACATAGTACCTAAATATAAATGAACGTAAAACTGCTATAAATATTACACTTAGTTATTGACGGCAAGGCAGAGTGAAATATTAATTTTAGCTATTTTGGAAACATTGCAGATTGCATCAAAAATGACTAAAAAAGTACATTTCAATCTGCGCATGCTCATTGAAGACCCTCTTTAGATGTTAATCTAAGTTCATACGATGGCATAAACAATTTGTCATTCAAATAAAACCATGAAAATGACAAAAATCAAATATCTCGGAACCTTGAACGTCCGCAATGTCCGCAATGAAAACAAAACCTATGCAAATGAACATGGAAGATTGAAGTACCTACTTCTTACTCTTTTTCGCAACTAGTATACACATCGAAGCACACAATAAACCTCTTTATTAAGTAGCCCTTTTCGTGTTTTTTACGAGCTTCATTTCAGACTTTTACTTTCATTCCTTCATCTTTTCTTTTTATTTCATCTAGAGTTCCACTTAATTTTGTAAAGTTCAACTTGTTGTTTTGTTTTTTGTTTCTATCTGATTCTTTTTTTATTTTTGTAGGTTTTTGTGTTTCCTAATTTGTGTTTTTTATCATTATGAAAATTATTATTACACTATATATTGCAATTTCATTTTTCCTTATATCTCGGGTTTGCATCAGCCAAAGAGAGTCAATGGACAAGGCAGGATATGGGCCCAGAAATAATAAAACACGAAACGAAAGAGTAATGAAGATCCATTCTTTATCATTTATAACCCTGTAGTCCTTATACCATCCCAGGCGCTAAAGTCTTTATTTGGAAGGAATTTATCAAATTTACAGAAAATATTTGATAATTTAATGCAAAACAAAAGGCGTGTTCTGATTAATATTAATAAAATTATTTCATTTTTGTAATTTTGAAATAACGCACCTTAACGTATAAAAGACCAGAGGGAAATTTAAACTTTTGATCAAAGAAAGTTAAATTGTCTACTGTTTCATTTTAATGTACCGGCGTCTCCACCAAACCACCAAACTTTTGAAAATCACATTTAATATCTAGTCATAGAGCATCATAGGCACAACTTTGATTAACATTTCCTTGCAAAATTCCTAATGTCTTTCGGAACTTCTGCTGTTGTTAGTTATAGACCTCATATATTTTGCAAATGTTCTTTGGTTATTTGGCTGTTGATGTTAATATGTGAGCGTTATTTCTGTTAAATTATGCGTGATGCGGGCGGCCCTTAGTAGACAGAGTCGATTCACAACTTGATATATGGTCGATGCATCCCGACCGAATGAATTACCACATGAAAGGGATCGGTTCGGAAAGCTTACTACTCTCAACGCTAACGTCCCTAACACCAAAGTATACTATAGCATAGCCGCATAGCGTACACTGTATAGCATCTGCCGCATTCTTCACACAAACTGACTGACATTCGATGGTAGGGAGCTCGGAGCTGAGCTCAGTTGTTACGAGTTAGAAGAAGTGAGTGGTTGAACAGCAAGGCAAATGGAAACAATGGAGACTTCATCTCACCGAAAGCCGACAACGAGATTCTATTACTCTATGCTATGGTATATGGGTCTATGCGAAGCGATATACGTAATGCGCTAGTCGCTAGTCCTTTTCTTCCAAGGCACACCAAACGGGATGTTTGAATTTGAACCGAGAGTGGAATCAAGAAATGAATGTTACATATACACATCCTTGAGCCTGAGTATTGAATGCCAGTGTAATAATAATGCTATACAGACTACGAAGAGTGAATTTTGTGGACTCAAACACTCAGAATATAGCTGAGAATAGTGTACTAGACACGATGGCGAAATGATGGAGACTGGAGACGAGACAACTAGCAGACAACGGATTGGTGAGTAGTGTACGACTTGAGCAGAAAAGGAAGAATGGTAGGGAGGGAGGAGAATAGGAATGTTAACACCAAACTAGAAATTTAAACAATAGGCTTATGCAACAATCAACCATCAGCAACAACTCTATATGGTCTCCACTGTAAGTTGAGTTGATATTTTAATGTTGAGGCAGAAGTTCAACTTGAGTGAGCATTGACTAAATCACAACGATATTGAATGACTCGAATTACTCGAATAGATTAAAGGCAAAATTTCGACTTAGATTTTGGCCGATCTATAGGTATCTACATTTTGAAGGAAGGACAAAACACGAAATTGATAGCACTCGGCAATTAACAGAATATTGTCCAGTTCTAGTAAAAATATGAGCAGAAGAGGAAAGAGGGTAAAATCAGTAGGCTTTCAAGGCCATTCGCCTGGCTGAGAGGAGTGGGGGTAGTGGCGGAAAATTCAAATTACTTATTATCCACATACATTACCCTCAAGTACCCTCATACATTACCCTCAATTATCTTCAAGTGCCCTCATACATACAAACCAAAGTGTGTATGGATCAGGGTAATTGAGGGTAATGTATGTGGGTAATATATGAGGATACTTGAGGGTAATATATGAGGGTAATAATTGTTTTGAATATCCCGCCACTTTCGCCACTTCTCTCAGCCAAGCGAATGCCTTGATAGTCCCGATTTTACCATCCTTTAAAATTACAAAGGAAAATGCGACCGATCTCCCTTTCCTCTTCTACTAATTTAGCGGTATCTGATGTGTACAAATACTTAGTATGAACGAGAATACGAGGAAATGTTATTTAATCAAATAAAGTGGATGGTGTTTGAGGAGTTCGTACCTCGGTTGCATTTTCAAACAAAACCGATGTCCTTGTGTCAAGTTTCGTTTTGTGCGCTCTTGTAGTTGTAGATCGCTGAAATTGCATATCACAGGATTGCAAACGAGAAACCCAAAAGCCCTTCCATTAATAACGCATGCATACTCGTATCAATTTAACATTCAGTGTTTGCATTCCTTATTTACCTAATACTAAAATACTAAAATTTATAATATTTTACCATTTCAGTTAAATTTGCTTTTACTGGTCTAAGTAAATTTAAATTTTCTGTTAAAAGTTGTTTTATTACAGTAACTTCGAACAAAATGCAAGCTTATGGTTACAGTTTATTTGTTTTAGGTATAGAAAATGTAAACAAAAATGTATGAGCTGTATGACCATATTTTGTAAAGAAAAACAAACCATATTTTATTACTCTTTTGTGAGGCTGAGGCATCAGTCGCTGATATCCGTTCATGGAAAATGTGGAATAAGAAGACTAAGGATATGATATACCAAGATGATTGGAAGTTATAAAGCAATATATAAGCAATTTCCAGTTGGGCTGGTTCAACTTCGACGATCCGGTTTATGTTAGCCTATAGTCCCGGTCGGACGTATTGCAATAGCTAACAATATCTTCACTTTACTCTTTTACTCATCTCTTCCGTCGAGGCTTCAATTCGAGACACTACTGACTACGTTGTTGTGTTTTCAGTTTGTCAATACTCGATATAGAAAACCCATACGACTGTGGGTGTGGAAATATTGATATTGAACTATTGCGTTATTGTATATGGATGAACCTCATTATTTATGAATATTTATTGTATTTTCTTTCGTCCGGTTTCAATTCTGACAGAATTCATTTTTTTTGCTTTTCTACTTTCCGGCCAAATGCCGAATGTATGTATGTATAGTAAAGATCATGAAAAAATGAAAGTCTTTTTTTTCCCTGAGTCGACTTTTTGGTCTGATGTATGTGTTTGCCTGTGTGCGTGAGAACAAAATTGTTTTTCAGTTGTTATATTCAGGGTCATATTGGTTATATTCTCTTAAAGCTTTAAATTCATCCTAAAACATAAAGTGTACTTAGTTACTTACTGCTTCTGTGTGTATAGGATGAACTGCAAACATGAGTCCAGCTAAAGTGGCGAAAGGCGGTTTTAGTCCTGCGATATTCAAGCAGACTCTGGTGAATAGCAACGTGGCCAGAGTATGAAGCAAAACATTCGTGGCGTGAAACCATAAAGGTTCCAAGCCAAATATCAAAAAATTTGCTCTGAAAAAAAAAACAAATTAGAATTAGTATTACAGGACAAATATTTCCATGCAGACATAATTTATAAATATCTTCCAATATAGTTTGTGGCGATGGTAACGGCAACGGAAACGAAGGCACTGTCAACACGAACACGAAAAGTACGGGTACACATCTATCTGTGTCACGTAAATACTTTAGTCTATAACTATAAAAATTGTTCAAAACAGTTTCAAACAGGTAACTTTGGCTGTTGTACTGTTTGCACCGAAGCTAGTTTTATAGATACTGTAGTAAATTTATTTTAATCTAGGAAAACACATGAGGGATAATGCGTAATTTGTAGAAAATCGCGATAAAAATGTTTTTCAATCGCAAAAAAAGAAAAAAAATACTTTACAAAATTATGTGTATCTCATTCATGCAAATATTTTTATTCTTAACGATTTTAGTAATAGTTTTTTTGCAATTACCCCACGAAATTTTCCTAATTTTAAATATAAGTTCCTGGATTACAAATGTTTATCTTTAGATGTCTTTTTTAAGGCTATTTTGTGTTCTTTTTTATTATTAAGTTGAATTGAAAGTTAACCAACTGTTATAACGACCACAAGCCACAAGAATTTAGCCGAACGCTAAACTAACTTATAAAAGGAGCATTAAGTAAAAATAAATTAGTGATTGGGCTGTTGGACTGCAAGATGTGGACCGTAGCGATAAAAACTTGGTTGAAGTTAATCGTTTGAAGGGCGTTTTTGGTTCACGCTGCAATTACTCGAAAATATTGAGTCACGTCGTCCGTTAATAATGTTCGTTTGTGGCGATGGTAACAGCAACGGAAACGACGGCATTGCCAGCTCGAACACGAAAAGTACGGATGTACATGTGTGTGAGAGAGAGAGAGAGAGAGAGTGTGTGTGTGTGTGTGCAACGTAAATACTCTTTTTAATAATAAAACAAAACCAACACCAACTCCCTAATATTCAAACAATATTTAAAAACTCACTGAAACGTAAAGAGGACGCAAACAGATTTTCAACGGGATAAAGGTTTTGTTATTAAACTAAACCAAATCCTTGACAAAAAAAAAATTTAAAATTACAATAATACGATAGGTGGTTTCAGTGAAATTATCCTTCCAATAAACAAATGAACCAACGAAATAGTAAAACTTGAAGTTGTTCCTAATTGATTGATTTTTGGAATAAAGAATAATGTGTTTTACTCTCCTTGATTTTTACAATTTCAGCCACCATAGTGAAGGATTTATCTTGTCATTTTGATCCGAAAATGGAAATAACATTGATTACACTTGCGGTGTAAATTTAGCGCACCCATTTATTATAAACCTTTAACGTTTATTCAAGATGTCATTGCAATCGGAAACTTATGCGAAGAGTGGAGGTGCACTTAAATCCAAGTTTAGCATGCTCAGAGATGTTTGAATAAAATTACATAAGCGAAGAATTTAACGATTTTTAAAGCGGGAATTGAGTCATTGGTTTTCCTTTTAATTTATATGCAAATTTTTGCTCAATTTAAATTCTATGATAGCTTTATTTCTGAATTTATTCATCTAAAGATAAAAATTTGCAATCAATAAACTTATTTTTAAGATTAGGAAATTTCTAGCTATATATAATTTCAAGAAAATTAATACTAAAATCGTGAAGAATAAAAATATTGGCATGAAAGAGACATCTGGTTAATATGCACTGGTTAAAAACTCGCTGAAAACTTTTTTTTCTTTTTTTTGTGATTGAAAAACATTTTTATAACGATTTTCTAAAAATTACATAATCCCTCATGTATGTGTTTTCGTAGATTAAGATAAATTTAGTACAGTAACTATAAAAATAGCTTCGGTGCAAACAGTACAACAGCCAAAGTTACCTGTTTGAAAAGAATTATTTATATGTAAGATTAGGAAAATTTCTTAGTTTAATTACAAGGAAATTAATACTAAGATCGTTAAGAATGAAAAATGTTGGCATGAAATAGATATGTGGTTAAAATGCATTAAAAACTCTCGGAAAACTTCACACATAATTTTGTAAATTCGTATTTTTTCTTTTTTTTTGCAATTGAAAAGCATTTATATACGATATACAATGTTATCTATACAATGGAGTGTATTCTATATTTCATATTTTATATTTTTTATTATATTTTGTTGTAGAAAGGTATTGGATAAAAAAGTAGTAAAACCACAAGGCTGATAATTTTAAAGTCATTTCTATAAAAAATAATAATAATACCCAATAATAAAAAATAATATACAGGGACCACATAAAGCCAAGCAAATATAGGGACCTTACATATAAAAATAGTTTTTGTACGATTACTATGAAAAATTAACAAATAAACACAAACATCAGGCGCTGAAAACGAGACTTTACGAACATACACCACGAAAATCAATCAAATCAACGAACATTCATGACGCACGTTCAAGGTGTTACATAATGAAACCTGGAAAACTCAATCGCACATAACGACGTTAGCAACATTAGACTTTTTAACCTTACTTACTTACCATGAGTATTAAAGTATCATGTTGCAGTTTGGATGCTTCTCCTAATCGTAATACATCCCGTACGCATTTTATTAATTTATTTGTTGTGTTTTCTTTCAGTCTATAAAATTATTTTCAAATGACTTTGCAGAAGTAAATTGTACAAGATGAACTTGGCGACGAAGCGCCTGGATGAAGTTGTCAAGCCTGAATGAATGCAACCAGATGAACTCACTTGTATTCTATGGGTTGTCCTCACTATTATTTTGGCTGATTTGGTTTCTTTGTGTTTATAAAATTATTAGATTGTGTGGTCGTAGAAAAAGTATATTACGTAATACGCTACGTCTACAAGATGCTTCTTGTCGCTTACATAATCATTATCTTTTACGCATGGTTAAGCGTCGGTAAGTAAAGTATTAGTTTTCTTATTAATTACATAATTTGAATCCCAGTAAGAACTCTTTTAAAATACGGAGTAGAACCACGCGTCTCGGTAACGATTCAATCTTTTTATTTTAGCGTTACATTTTTGGTGTCAGTGAAAATATGCAATTGCGCACTCGCGGCTCACTAAACTCGCCGCTACGCGGTTCGGTTGTAAATTTTCCGCGTAGTGCGCAATACGGAAGTTTTCACTCTAGATACGTAATATATTATTATGTTTTCAATTATTCGAGTAGGTAACTAATTAGAATAAACAATAAAAATTATAATGATAACTGTTAATGTCGAAATTCTAATTTCTACGTTTCATTCCGTTTTATGTTTAGATAATTCTTGTATACGCAGTGTTAACATGGCAGAGAGTACTACCAAAGAGTTGAACGCCAAAAAAGGCATAAAAGAGGAGGATGATGTAAGTTTAAAATTATAAAAAATTTTCAGTTTATTTTAATATAAATTATTGTAGAAATTACTTGAACCTTTCAATTATATATTTCAAAACCAGGGAAAGAAAATTCGCCCAAAACTGTTATATGCCTTCAACTTTTGGTTGACAATACCGGAAGATAAACTTGAAACAATTGTGCACGTCATTGAATCTATACATAATGCAAGTTTAATGTAAGTCGACTAAACGATAATTAAAATCGAGTCATATAATTTTTCTCTTCATCAATTAATTTCTTTCGTTTGATTAGCATTGACGACATTGAAGACGACTCAACATTGCGCCGTGGTTTACCTGCGGCTCATTTGATGTATTCCATGAAAAGCTCCATTAATTCATCTACTTACGCGATACTTACAGTTCTTAAAATGTGTGCAGAATTGGGACAAGGAGCCATTTCCATTATCACGGAACAATTTCTTAAGTTATGTCGCGGACAAGGATTGGAAATTTATTGGAAGGATAATTATATTTGTCCAACTGAAGATGAATATTGTTTAGCTGTCAAAGGAAGTAAGTTTATTATTACACGGAAAGCTTTTCGAAGTAACCTTTGTATAATGTAGAAACTGGTGGATTGTTTGTAATGGGAATTCAACTAACGCAATTGTTCAGCGACAAAAAGTACGATTTTACGAACGTTGTCGAAAATATTGGCCTGTATTTTCAAATAAATGACGATTATATCAATCTAACATCAAAGGAAGTAAGGCTTAAATGAATTGAATATTGCGTTTATTTATAATTTTACTATATTATTTCTTAGTACATGAAAGGCAAAGGAATGTGCGAAGATTTGTCCGAAGGAAAGTTCGGTTTTCCGTTGATACACGCAATAAAGCACAACCCTGAAATCTTACGTAAGTTATATAAAATTAAGAAAAATTATAACTAATTAAGCTTTATAATTTATCCGAAGAAATTGTACGTACTAGACCCAAAGATGATGAAACGAAACAGCGTTGTGTTCAACTGATTGAAACTTGTGGAAGTTTCGAATACACACGAATGAAAATGGAAACTTTGCGCAGTGAAATCGAACAAGACATTGATAAAATTGATATTAAGAATCCATATATGGAACCGCTATTGTCCGAAATATTTAATTCGGAATAATGAATTCCTTAGTTATACATATGTCTATATATATACAAGGTGTAGGGAAATTAATAAGGCTATTCAAAGTTCCCTCGAAAAAATATGAAGCATGCGAATTTAACGAACCGATTTATTTTATATGTAAAATTAATTAAAAAAATTATGCAATTTCAATATTTTATAAGTATAACTATAACTGATTGAAACTTGTAGAAGTTTCGAATACACACGAATGAAAATGGAGACTTTGCGCAGTGAAATCGAACAGGAAATTGATAAAATTGATATTAAAAATCCATATATGGAACCGCTATTGTCCGAAATATTTAATTCGGAATAATGAATTCCTTAGTTATACATATATCTATATATACAGGGTGTAGGGAAATTAATGAGGCGATTCAAAGTTCCCTCGAAAAAATATTAAGCATGCGAATTTAATGAACCGATTTATTTTATATGTAAAATTAATTCAAAAAATTTTGCAATTTCAATATTTTATAACTATAACCTTCATATTGTTGTACAAATTTCGAATGCCTTATATCAGGCAACGAGGCAACCAATTTTGCTTATTCGTATACTCACATATTTTCGATAAGTGGACGGAAAGAAAAGAAAAAAACGAATAAAATAAAAATGATGGAAATATTGATCCTGCTATTTCTTTATATAGAAATACTTATAAATATTATATATGAAATGATAGATTGAAGAATTGTAGTTTTCTATAAGTTTTATCAAAAAAGAAATGGAAAAGAAAGATATCTAAGGAATAACATTCAAGAAAATAGAAATAAAAGTAAAAATACAAAAGCAAATATCTTATTGAAGCAACGCGCGGAAATCAAAGGCAGGACTTTATTTATAAGAATAGGAAAACGTGAAACGCAAGTTGAGATTGAGCACAATGCAATCTGAGCTGAATTTTGCTGATGAAAATTCAAGGATTTCAAACATATACGTTCAATGTTTATAGATTTTGTTGGTTTGTTTCAGGAAAACGAAAAAGAAAATAATTGTATTCTTGTTGAAATTCGATTTTAAAGAATTGTGCATATCGTCAAATTGTAATTAACATAAATAAATATATTCTCTATGTAAATGTTAGGTTAGGAACGAATAAAATGCGTGTCTTTTATCGTAAAATCAGCTAATAAAATTTTTAGTGCCACCAATAAACAGTCACACTTCGAATTTTATGATAAGATCTTTAAATAAGAGGATATATCACACTCGGCTTCGTATATATGTATAAAAACATATCCTTTGGTCCTGTTTGATTCCGTTTGCTCGACTGAATCTACTACGTAAAAATAAAAATTTTCTTTTTATACCATTGCGAGTTCAGTTCTTTCGAAAATCGAAATTTCTTTATAGATCTACTCAATGCGAATGTTCCCATAAACACGTATAGGTAAGATTTGCATGAATACCATCAACCTACATGCGCAATTCTGTCAATGCCACTTCGATTCTCGTGTAGGTACAGTGTTTATTATAGGTGCATTTCTTTGTGCTTAACTTTTTGCACGCGTTAAAGTTAAAGCTGTTTCTTTGTACAATTTCAAGCTAAAAAAAGTTAAACATTTCTAACCATCGGCAGCGACAGTTAAAAAAGTGAAAGCATGCGCAGTTGTGACTTTACCTCTGAATAGAATGCGTCGAGTTTTACCGCCAGATTTAACGCGTTTAAATTTGAGATTACCATTTCTGCTTCGCGTTTTTGTGCAAGAAAAATATGGATTTTTCCGATCCAAATGAGAAGTTGCTGAATATTGAAGGGCAAATTTATATGTTTGACTTGAAAAGTAATTACTTAAAGTTCTGAAAACGATCACGTGCACCATCAGCTCCACGAACCGTTTCTTTGCTTTAACTTTAACTCGTCATAAAGGTTACTTACAAAGAAATGCACCTAATGTGTTACCAGTTGACAATTTTATATCTTCATAACGAATCGAAATAGTAGACTGTAACCACACAGCAATATCACTGGCGCCACCTATTAGCAAACAAGTCCACTAACCCAAACGGCAACACTGCAAGCTGTAAACGTCAACGAAGATAGCCGAAGAAAATGCTGCAAAAGGTTGACAGACAAACAAATAGCCAGAAAACAGTGGTGCGTAAGCGTAACTCGCTTTGTAATTGTAAAATGAAGATTATGTTAATAATTGTTATACCTAAACGTTGTAATAATTGTTACTTTTTGTATTTTAGTGGAAATAAGGAAGTAAAACTCCAATTTTGAGTCACAAAACCTACGTCATTAAGAAGAATGTGCACCATAGAAATGTAAATAAATTGTTTTCAAGTATTTTACTTTAATTACGTCAAATTCGAACAATTTGCTAAACTTTAGTTCTATCTTTATAGTATAGTTTTGTATGAATTCACTATTCAACTTAACTTTAAATAAATAGAACAAGAAATAAGTAAATGACATTTTAACTGCAGCAACTATGACTAAACTAAAACCTTAAGTAAATCCATGAAATGAGGTCTTTCATTTCTTGCTTCTTTCAGTCACAGTTTGTGAGCTATGTCTTAATGATTCGTTAACGATTTCAAGTTGAAATAAACTGAAAATGTCCCTGCTTTTCATTTAAACACAAAATATAATGCGACTTAAATCCTATTTCCACATTTTAACGAATATTCTTGTTTTCTGTTTAAATTCACATTATCGCATTTAGTTCGTTATTTTTAAGCCAATTAAATTTGAAACAAGGGACAGTTTTACAAAACCAAGAGACTTTTCAAAGTAGAGAAAGAGAACTATAAAAATGTTTTCTAGTAGAATAAATCGGTGTGTTAAATTCGTACCACACAACTTTTCGATCGGATGTCGTAGGCCAAGAGCCGTGCTACGGACCACGTCCGCACAAGTGGACAGACACCAGGCAAGAGGCCGAACATGATCAAGCAGAATTCCGGAGATGACAGCTGACAACACGATCGTTAGCTAAACCGAATAAATGTCGACGAAGAGAGAACGCCCGACTGGGCCTACAGTGAGCGCCGCCAGTTCCATTACTCACACCACACAACTTTCCGATCGGGTAAACTACGATTCCGTAGAACGTCGAAATTTTGCCTGAAAACCTATCTTTCCGTACTAGACCCTCGGTAAGTAGGTAAGTAAAAAAAAACAAGAAACGAAGAATATTTAAAAGAACGCGTAAAAGTATGTTCAGTTTTTATGCATCCATCTTAAACTTTTCGTTTGTTGTTGTTATATAGTGGCTTGCAGTTTTTCGTTCTATATAATCTACACTACAAAACCATATAGGTAGGTCAGTTTATCTCAGTAGATCTATTTCCTTGCATACTTTAGTTTGTCGTGTCGCTTTGGCCAAAAAGAGCTTCCTCGCCTAATGAGCCGAAAAGTTGGAGTTTTAACGACGGACGGCGAGATGACAAACATACATTACCAACAGACCCATAAACGAGGACAGCAGTATTTCGATGATGGGTGGAGACTAAAATTAAACGAGAATAAAAACACTAGCAGACTAAGAGTGAAAAAGTTTAAATTAACAAAAATTGTTTAAATGGCGAAAGTTACGTGATTTATTTTATTTAGTTTTACGAGTCGTTAAAATTTAAAAATAAATGCGACAACAATGTGTATGCAAACGATTTTTGTTAATTAAAAGTTTTAATTGTTTTGTTTTTGCCCTTTAGTTTTCAATTTGCTTTTAGGTAAATGTTTCATTAAAAAACTTGTAACACTGGGCAACAATAAATATTCGAAGCCACAAAAATGTAGGTATTTACTTAAAGGTAAACACAAAAAAAACACAAAATTTTTATTTATTAAACTTTTCTCCTGCACTTGGATTTTCAAATGAACGTAAAAGTTTAAAAACATTCATAGAATTTTGTTCAAAACATATAATTCCATTTAACCGTGAAATTTTTATTTTCATGCTGTTTTCACTTCACCTTTTTAGAAATATGGACGCAGAAGTTCGTTTCCGGTTCGATTTGGAAGGCCAGAATCCACAACACATAATTCAGTCAAAATGGGTTAGATTTTACAAACTTTTTTCGTAGCGTAGGTACAATTTTCCAGGTTCAGGACTCAAACTTCGTAGTGAAAAAAAAAAGTTTCAACGTCTTCATTCAAAAAGTTTCTCCTTAAATTTTTCGCACAAATAACAAAGTAAATACTTTTCCACACAACAAGTTCGAAAATTACTGCGTTCGCCGAACACAATGCTTGGAGGCACCTGAATTGCGCAGTTCATTGTGCGCTTCAACCAATTGTGCACAATTGTTGTTTGGGTTGTATACGGTTTGAAGTTATTCGACTTGTAACCTCAAAAGAGTAGAATTTTGGGAGTGATTTCGTGAGTGTGCAAAAACTAATGTTCTCAGTTTTTGGAAATGAAGAAAATATCTTCGTAAAACAACTTGGCAATATGTACACGGTCCACGGTAACTTTTTGGAAGTTAGTTGGGACCTGAGACGACAAAAGCTAAAACCAATTTTACTCTTTCACGTTTGCTCATCACCCACAACCATAAATAGACATGTAAGTAATAAAATGTTTATGGAGAAGCAAAAACAACACAAGAGCAAAAAAAAACAAGAATGACAAGTAGGTACTTGCGAGTTGTGAGCACATCAGGGGACTACATATCCAGAGAAAAGATGAAAGTTGATAGAATAAATTGGGAAGTGGAAGTGCCAGGGTTGTATATGTAACAATTGTGCATCTTTTCTACAAGAAAAGCATGTCGCAAGTCGCCTTATGTTGTTCCGTTGTTCGTTGTTCTATTCGTACCTTATACCCTTTTCAAACTCGTACAAATATAGAATCAAGAATGGAAAATATAGAAGTTTCTCGGCCTTATTGGTTCGGGGGGCGAAAAGTTTCCGGCGGCACACTTTAGTTGTCGACATTATGTTGGACGTGTGGATGTGGACAAGTAGAACTCATAACGTAATAAACCCGCATGATGTGCCGCAAACCACCCTCAAACCACCATCAAGGAACGAAACGTTCTACGGCTACGCCAACGAATGAGCGAACGACGACGACGACTTCGAATGAATACTCGAATACCCAACTAAAGTTTTGTAATTGAGTTACGAAAGATATGTATGTACCTCCATGTGATGTGGGTATGACGAGTAAAAGTTCAACTTTATTGCTCGATATCGTACATCGCATTATACGGTGTATGAATGCCTGAACGAAGTAATAATTTTTATACACCGAGTGTTTTATAAATTAATACAACGAATTGCATTTATTTGGAGACATTTCAGCATGCTGTTTTTTGGCAGTCATTTCTTCAAACTACAGAAAACTGTATACTTTAAGCGCCATCTTAACATTTCAGTAGATACGCACTAGTATGAGATCGTTCGAACATAAAGAAAATTTAAAGTCACGAATTTAGTTCCCTATCGTGTTTTTCGACCGTAAACCTGAGAAATTTAAGATTTCTGTTTTTGGCAGTCATTTCTTCAAATTACTGAAAACTGTATACTTTAAGCGCCATCTTAACATTTCAGTACAGACGTACTAGTATGAGATCGTTCGAACATACAGAAAAATTGAAGTCACGAATTTAGTGTCCCTATCGTGTTTTTCGACCGTATACATGAGAAATTTAAGATTTCTGTTTTTTAGCAGTCATTTCTTCAAATTACAATAAACTGTATACTATAAGCGCCATCTTAACATTTCAGTACAGACGTACTAGTATGAGATCGTTCGAACATACAGAAAAATTAAAGTCACGAATTTAGTGTCCCTATCGTGTTTTTCGACCGTATACCTGAGAAATTTAAGATCTGTTTTTTAGCAGTCATTTCTTCAAATCACAATAAACTGTATACTTTTAACGCCATCTTAACATTTCAGTACAGACGTACTAGTATGAGATCGTTCGAACATACAGAAAAATTGAAGAAACGAATTTAGTGTCCCTATCGTGTTTTTCGACCATATACCTGTGAAATTTAAGATTTCTGTTTATTGCCACTCATTTCTTCAAATTACAGAAAACGTATACTTTAAGCGCCATCTTAACATTTCATTAGATACGCACTAGTATGAGATCGTTCGAACATACAGAAAATTTAAAGTCACGAATTTAGTGCCCCTGTCGTGTTTTTCGACCGTATACCTGAGAAATTTAAGATTTCTGTTTTTTGGCAGTCAATTCTTCAAATTACAGAAAACTGTATACTTTTAACGCCATCTTAACATTTCAATAAGCACTAGTATGAGTTTCATTCGAACATTACCTTCAAAGTGAGTAGGTATATAAAAACATCCACAACAACCAATTTCACGAATTTAGTGTCTCAATTCTGTTTTAGTGAAATAATTAAAATTGATTTGAATTGTTGATAGCCTCTGGGGATTAGTAAGCTATTTAGTTAGTATTTGTCATAATAAATGGTAGATTATAATTCATTATTCATAATTGCAAATTCGTCCAAATATCAAAATATGGCTTGTACGCAGTTTCCTGTTATTTAGCATCAAAATGAACAACTTCATTATTATTAATTATCATAATTATTATTATTATTATACAATATTTGATTATTTCAAAATTTCTGTGTGTTTCATATATCTAAACTGTGATGAAAATTCACACCCACTCACAATCAAGTACAAGTAGCAGTTGCTGAGTATCGTTATTTTGTCGTTATGTTAAATTGTTTGGCCCACTTAGATCGAGTTCTATCCTGTACACACAATAAACAGAGAGATATAATAAGAGATGATTCAAATTTGAAATTATTAGAGGCCGTGAAATGGAAATAAGTGAGTCGGGTGATGATTCAATCGATTATTTGCCATTCCAAAATTTCAATTGCTGGCCAATAATTTCTCTATAATCAATCATATCAAAATAATTTTAAGTTTTTCAATAGAGTAAAGCCAGATACCCATTTTTTTAAATCCGATTTTGTTAATTTGCGTTAAATTATCGCAACAATGACGTAACAAAGCGCACGTGGAGGCGCCGGGCATTTTGAGTAATTATTTATACATTTAGTTTTTACCACACTTTTTGATTTCTGCCATTTTATACTCCGATTTAAAATATTTGTTATATATGAATATTATTCAATCAACCGAGAGTTGTAACAAGAGATTGTTCAAATTTGAAAATATTTTTGGCAGTTAAATGCAAAAACAAAGACGGGTTGAATCGACTCCTTGCCATACCAAAATTTCAATTCATGGTCAATAATTTCTCTATAAATCTATAAAATAAAAATATCAAACGAATTTCAGGTTTTTCAATAGGGTAACGCTAGATACCAACATTTTTTTATCCCATTTTGTTAATTAGCGTCAAATTATCACAACAATGACTGAACAAAACACATGTGGAGGCGCCGGGCATTTTGAGTAATTATTTATACATTGAGTTTTTGTCTCGCTTTTTGCTTTCTGCCATTTTATACCCTGATTTATAAATATTTGTGATATGTGAATATTATTTATAAATTTATATTTATGCAGATAGCACATGCATAAACGACTGAAACATGTGACACATTTTGCATTATTTACAAACACGACTACACGGTTTTACAGGGATACGAGCTATATGTATATACCTTAAACTTTACTAGTTATATACTTGATCCATGCATAAGCATAAGCTCGTCGTTATTTGTGCTTTGTGCCGTTTTTGTGTATAGCGGTAGCTGAAGTTGAAGCTACCGGTTGCTGTCACTGCTGAGTACAAGAAAACGACATGCAGTTTTGAAAATGCGAATAAGTTGTGTTGGTAACGATGGCGATGGCACAAGGTGTATGTAATTGTGTACATGTGTTCTTAAATCATAGTTATGATATACGTATACAGGGTGTCTTAACTAAAACGGAACATACCGTTCTACATGCACTTCTCCATGTTCCATTTAATTTGGGACAAGCAATTACATTGCATAGGAATGCGATATGGAGCCAAGGTAGGCAACCAAGAATGCATAAAAATATTCTGCAAAATGAAGCTTCATAGTTTCAATATTTTATAATTTCATTGATAACCTTGAGTAAGCTTATACTTTACCTATAAATACCAGAAATACATATTAATTTTGTCTTTTGGAGAATACAAAACAATAACAATCACTGGACAAAATGATATTCATTTGCATTCTTGGTTGCCTACCTTGGTTGCATATCTCATTCCCATATAATGTAATTGTCCCAAATATATTGAAACTTAAGGAAATACATGTAACACGCTAATAATTGAGACACCCTGTAAGTGGCAGGCAGGTGAAGAAACGGACCACCCGAACGAAACCGCTGAATGGACGATACAAGGACGATGAAGCGCAGATGCTTGGATGGAACATGCACAAGTGCAGATATTGAACAGGTGCAATCGTAAATATGCAAATATTGTTATAGATTATATAATCGCAGAGGATTCTAGTCAAAATAGAAGAACACATGCTCTGTTTCTCGTTATTTATTTGAAAAATTTTCAAAGTTTAATTTTACTTAACATTATAATATGAATTTGTCATTTTCTAATAACTTAAAAATTATAATAATTAACGAAAAATTAATAGTCCTTGCAAGACCAGTTCGCAGTTGGACGTTTTAAAAGAGTTTATCTAAATCCCCTCGGTTAATTAAACAAACATCTAAGTAATTGCTTTATGGACATTGTAATGGAAACAACTGATAAAACAGTTAGTGCTCTATGATAAATGTGCTTAGAGAAATTCCTTCATGCACTTACACCAAGAACTCATTTTCCTCTCGCAGTTGCTTCACGTAGAAAACCATAACTTTCATAATTTTCGAACGAACGCCTGTAAAGTTCACCCGTCCACTCGACAAGTCACTCGCAACAGCGCTTTCCCCACTGTTGTTTTCGTCCTGTGGTCCTGCATTGCAACGTTTTCGTTTGGCTAATTAACGAGATGTGGAGATATGGTCTCAATTTACTACTTACTCTCTCTACTCATATTAATATTCAAGTTTTCGAAGTAACGAAGCAACAATATCCTTGTTCCTGTTTTTAGTTTATAGTATACAGGGTGTCTCAACCAAAACCGAACGTACGATTTAGCGTGTTACATGATTTTCTATGTTCAATTTCATTTAGGACAAGCAATTACGTTATATAGGAATGAGATATGGAACCAAGGTAGGCAACCAAGAATGTAAATGAATAGGGTTGCTTAATTTGGTTCCAAATCTCAATGCCATACGATGTAATTACTTGTCGGGAAAGACATTTATTGCGCTACATCCTATGTTCTGTTTTAAGTGAAACACCCTGTATAAATATATATAAATACATTTAAGTTCCAATATAGTTAAGTCAGTGCTATAACATCCATGCACATGCATGAATAGACTGTAATGGCACCCGAATTTACAATGTAGGGATGTAAAACCGTTCGGCTTACTTAATCGTTGTAATAAGGACCGAAGATATATCGTCAGCGTGACCTAGACTAACTAAATAACTTGGTTGTAATTTATTGTGGCTCGTGATAGCTGTTGCTATCGTCGACGTAGTGTTTCGCGAATATCCGCCATCGTTGTGAATGGTAAGCATACCAGCAGTAACAATATGAAATAACAAGGAAAATCAGTTCTAGATGCATAACCCGAGTACTTATTCTGAACGCACTCAGCTGGACTCAGAGCGGGAAATTTGAATTCCTACGAATCATAAACGATCACACTTTATATGTATTCCTTGGAATTGACGAAGAGAGCCGAAGATGGAAAGTCGAAAGAAAGGTGGTAATTAAATGATGTGGCAATAATCGATAAGAAGGAGATATTGTCTTACTATACTCTACTCTAATTGAAATTGCTTAATGAGTCGATAATTAGAAAAACACCGTTGCAATTAACTTATTTATCACTACTAATTGCCTATATTGTAGATAAGAATAAAACTTCCTTCTTTTAACAACAGAAATAAATTTATTAATTTTGGAAACAACCAAATATTTATGTTTACGTGTCACACGATACTAATCAGTGAATAATTAATAAGCAATTATCAAGAAATACAGTTTTTCTATGCAAACAAGAGACTTGGTGGGCGTACGGTGTTCCACTTAGCTTCGTAACGGCTCCCTCATGGTCTAATTGGAAGAACTCCGCACTAGAAATGCAGAAGTACGGGTTCGATCCCAGTTGTTAAATTTAAATATTACGGGAAAATATGAACGAAAAAAAGTTGCCAATTGTTTGCAATTGAAATAACTCACGGTTTCCAAAACTAATTCAAATTGTACGTCAAAAATATAAATGTTCATAAAAACAAAGCTTAAAGATATACCTAAAGTTAGCATAAAAATGCTATATTTAAGAATAGTAACGAAATTTAGTGTGACGGAACTGACGGTGCTTACTGTAGGCAACTGGTAGGGAGTCTCTTCGTCGACATTCGGTAGCTTTAGTTAGCAATGGTGTTGTCAACTTAGGAAGTCGACTTGATCGTGTCGAGTTGTGTGCTCGGCCTCTTGCTTGGTGTCGCACAGCTTGAAGTTTAGAGCACGCTCTTAGGCTTGCGACTTCCAAGTTACTCAGGATTCTAGCCTGCTGCTTGTAGGTAACAACATATTATTTGTTGTTGTGTATGTGGTTTTGCGGTTTGTGATTGCTGGTCGTTAATTATATACTTTTAGATTCTTATTCTGTGTCACGTGCCTGTGTGTATGTGGCGGTACCCGCCATTATGGCTGCTAGAGCGGACAAAAAGCTATCTTTCTGGTAATTTATGTGTTGACTACTTTATTTCAACAACCTATCCTCACTTCATTGTTTCATCGATATACTCACGACGGCGGGGGATGTTGTCGTTAAGATTTACCAGCGTCCACCGATGCTAATGGACATCGCCCGGACACCCAAACCCATCTGCTTCGTCATATTAGTAAACATAATGTTTGGAACTGCAGTAATTTTGCTTTTTGCTTCCATCTGGCAAACTAGAACCGCAAATCTTATCTTTAGTATTCTAAAAACAGTTCCCGTTCAAGTTCTTGAACTTTATCTCTACTTATTTATATATTTATATTGCTAGAAATAACGATGCATGGGTAAAGCGATTGTTGAAGCTTAATAGGCCGCATCCGGTAGGAGGGTGGAGAGAGGGCGGCAGTTACATAGTTTCGAGGAAAATCAGCGCGTGCCACAAATTGCCGTCGTCGTTGTCCGTACCATCACGATTTCCTCTTCTCTCGCATTTACAAACGCACATCTATACCGATAACGAAACGACCAACGACGACAGTTACCAACGATTTCGTGTTAAACGCGAACCAATCTAATTTAAAAATAATGTCCTCGTCCGTTTCCCTTTCCCTTTTAATCTTTCCCAATGGGGAACACAATATGTTGCAATGTTCCACTATCTAACAACCTTTTGGTTTTTTTTATTATTTTGACTCATTTGAGTTATAAATCGTTCCCCCTTTGATTTTACCTGTCATTTGTTTATACATGTCCTTGATAGCTTCATATTTTCCTAACCCGATATCATCAAGAACCCAAGTGTCCCAAGTGAATTTGCTTGCGTCTATAAAACATTTCGTGTACTTGTGTAGTCAATTCATATATAGTATACAGGGTGTTATAAATCTGTAAATTTGTTTATTAATATTCTTTAGTTAGTTTCAAGAAAATTTGTCTTTCTTAGTGAATTATCGACACACCCTGTAAACGTATCTCATAGACGTAGGACACATGGCGTGTTTAGTAAATAGTAGATGCAATTTTATTGTCTACTTCTACTAAATATTGTCGTTGTGGTTTGGGGTATGAGGGAAAATACATGACATGACGTGCCACAGTTGTTGGTAGATATGCCCACTGTTTTCGTGCCAACAAACAAACGAAACGATATGACGAGACGATGGCGGAGTCCTGTTTTTTTTCCAATTTATTCATAAACATGAACGAGTGCGTCTACCCGCTCGCCTTCACTACGTTTATCAATAATAGAACGATGCATAACGGCATTGGTGGTGGCACAAAACCAACACACCAACGAAAACAACTGTCGTACTGCACGAAACTCATTATCTTTTCTTTTTCTTTTTATTGTTTAGTTTAGGTATTTTAATGTTTGCTACCTTTTGTTTTCAAAGCGGAAAATCGTTTTATATAAATATGTGTAGGTAGTAGGAATCTATTTGTGTATCTAGGAGAAATCAGAGTATTCTAAGAACTATTTAAAAAAAAATATATATATATTTTTTTTATAAAAACGAAAGGAATTTAGTTAATAGTTCCATCAGCTTATAAACTTTACTTATTTATTTTATTGTCCAATAAGAAACTAGATAGAAACCTTGCGGATATTATGCGAAATTTTTAAATTAGTTTGTGTTTACGTTTAAATTTGCATGCAATTCGTAAAATTTCGTTTCACAATTTATTTTAATGTCGTGCAGTCGCATTTCGTGATTCTGATTCATGTACCTCAAAAAATATACAAACATATAAAATAATTGCAAAGATGATTTCGCCAATTAAAAGTTAATTAACTTTGACAAGGAAAATTGTGAGCCAACTGTTATTCTCGAAATGCTTACTTTAGTTGGGACAGACTGTATATTTCATTTTGCAAATTATTACACAGGAAAATGATGAATGTCTTTCAATTAAAATTTTCGTGAAAAGCATTGGAACACTTTCAGCTAAGACATAAGTTTCGACTTCTAGGTAGTTTTTTTTCCATTTATTCATGTTTATATTTCGCTTAAATTTGTAACTAAGTTGCCTAAACTAAAATTGTGGCATTTTTTTGTTTTGTGTCTTACACCGTTTGACTGTTTTAGTATAACTAGGTAGTATAGTTAGGCAGGGTAGTCAGCTCAATGTTGATTGTTGGATGTTAATTTGCCTAAGCTTTTGTAAAAGCATTATCACGTATTAGGGGTTGAAGTCATTAACTGAGTTAATGTATAAACACATTTACACAGTGAAAAGCTTTAGGTACTAAAATTTCCAAATTGTAAACTATAGGAAATAAGCAGCTAGAGGATTTTTTCCAGTTGAAATTATGTGTCTAATTTTGAAAATAAAAACGATAAACACCATCTTTGATTCGTCTGTTGCGTTCATTTGCCAATTATACATGGTGAGTATGATATATTCCAAGATTCAAGTTTATAGGAAGGAATTCCAAGAAATTATAAAACTATACGGCACGGCAAAAATAATTTTAGTGCTTGAAATATTTGAGTTCCTAATATGTGTGTTTAATTCTAATAGTAAAACTCTAAGGTAAGTGTTCCCGTCTTCCTCTTGCTTCATCTTCATCACTCACAACATCTTTGCTCTTCCTCAAGGACTGCCACTGCCACTTTAACAGCCTAAACATAAACAGCATGAACGTAGCTGCTTACAATTACAAAAGCGTTTATCGAATAACGAACAGAACACGTTAATTGTCAACGCGCGTTCGTGCCGTGCAACACAATTCGAAAACTCCTTGTAAAACATAAATTAGTCCGCCTTAAGCCGCAATAATTTCCAACGTGCTAACTGTATATGTATAGGTGAACCCTCCGCTAATATATCAATATATCTAATAACAGGTCATAGCTTCTTCCTTATTCGTATACAAATTTTGTAGAACTTCATGTTGTTTTCTATCAAGAGGTTTAATAATATCTGAACGAGTCATTGAATGATTTCGGCGCTTTTCAGGACGATTAATTATAAACGAATGAAGCTTTTGCTATAGTAGGTACATGAGGTAGGTATACCCATTGAATATGAACTACGAAAAAATATACAGGGTGTTACAACAGAACCGAACTCCACATCCACTCCTTTCTGGTCCTTGCTCTAAACCATTAAGCAACGGAGAAACTTAATGGTTTGGTTATGTAAAATTTTAATTTATAAAAGTACAGAAAGCTATATATTTTTATGGCATTCTCAATTTTTTCAGTGCGACAATAACCATAATCCATGGTCGAAAATTTTTTAATTAAGTAATTTATTTAGTTTAGTGAAACATCCTGTAAAGAGATTTCTGATAGGATGCACTAATCTGCATGTATATCAACCTGAACCAATTTTCACATGTGCCAGGCGTGTGTACCAACATAAATGTGGAAACCCACTAATTCTGATTAACTACAGTTTCCCCAATCGTTGGCGCTAATTAAGTAATTAATGGAATTTAATTGAGAACGGTACGTTCGGTCGTTACATGTGTTTTGCACTGAATTGATGTTGAATAGATTGAAATTGTTAAGTAAAATTAGTTTTCGGTTTACTATTTCTGATTTAACATTCGGCAACATTGTACATCAAACAATAATCCTGGAACAATATACAGTGCGTTTTTTAAGAACTCCTATAGGTATTTACATGGTAAAAACTTTAGGATATGGGTTTTTTGCTGCAACTTTTACAATGCAAAAAATAACACTATTAACTCGTACAATTTTTTTCACAAACACATTCTTTTTGTAACAGTCGTATAAGTCCTATTGTTATAGAAAAAAATTAAAGAAAATTGAAAATGTTGGAATTTTTACCCATTTACCGATGATAATCAAACAAAATAACAACTATCTGAGCTGAAATGGTCAGTTTGGCTGTCTAAACATTTAAAATTTGCAATTTTCTTTAACGAGTGCAAATTGGCGCCCCACGTTGGGCGCCAATTTGTAATCGTATATTAGTATTGAGTGGGTTAGTCAGTGTAGGATAATGTGAAAACTTTTTATGTTACTCCTAGTATTACACGTTTTCGGTTTACTATTTCTGATTTAACATTCGGCAACATTGTACATCAAATAATAATCCTGTAACAATATACAGCGCGTTTTTTAAGAACTCCTATAGGTATTTACATGGTAAAAATGTTAGGAAATGGGTTTGTCGCTGTAACTTTTAAAACGCAAAAAATAACACTATGAACTCGTACAATTTTTGTCACAAACACATTCTGATTGTAACAGTCGCATAAGTTCTATTGTTATAGAAAAAAAATTTAAAAAAATTGAAAATGTTGGAATTTTCATGGTAGGCATACAAAATAACAACTAACTGAGCTGAAATGGTCAGTTTGGCTGTCTAAACATTTAAAATTTGCAATATCCTTTAACGAGTGCAAATTGGCTCCCCACGTTGGGCGCCAATTTGTAATCGTAAATACTATTGAGTGGGTTAGTCAGTGTAGGATAATATGAAAACTTTTTATGTCACACCTAGTATTACAATCTCGGTTGTCCCATTTATTATACAAACGTATTAAACACAATTTCATTTCCTCTTAAAGTTCTTGTTCTTATCACAATGTTCATAATTCAATGCAGAAATCATGTTCAAAGTTGCTTGTTCAACTTGTTCTGGTCCTATAGCAACTTGTCTGCATTCTTTGTTATAATTTGAAAAATATGCATATAACAAGATGACTTTAAATAGTCTCGCATCGGTAACTCTTACCACTCTTTAGTTTCAATGCTGCTTTGTTTCTTCTTCTTGTAAAACATTAGTGTAGGGTGCGTAGTCGTAGTGCAGTGTAGCGTAAACAGGAAATTATGTTTGCTTCCTTCATCTTCATCATTTTCAAAGTTCCTCAACTCGACACATACGCCTCGACAAACTGCAAATACCTTTTCCCGCTGAACAGCGTACAGCGCGCCAAACTATTGCTTCCCTTCTTCAATGAACAAATGAACATCTTCATCGTCATTCGTTCGATTCGCTTCTTCATCTCGCCACAGCAAAACCACTACTACTACTAATGCACCATCTTAACTACCAATTCTCTTCGGTTAGTTATACTATTGTTCCATCTCTCTCGGTGTTAATGATATACCTAGTGCTAGTAATGATTTGTTGTTCAGGTTCATGTTATAACACCAAAATGAAGCAATACTAGTGGAAAATCATATTTCACGTCAAGTAAAGATTATTCCTCATTCGCTTCTATGTTGCGGAATTACGTCCGATGCTACAGCAACATAAGAACCCCCCAACCCAAAACATACAAGTTCGAACGCCAAGTGTTATGTAACAACCATTTGTTATAGCCTCATAATTCGTTAATTTTCTCGTCTTATGTTTCCTGTTATAGTCGCGCAACACTCGGTTAAATATGGCTGTTTTTCTTGTTCTTGTACTTACTTAGTTTGGCATTTTACGAAGTGGAACAACTGTGTGAAAACACAAGACACAACAGAAACAACAGAAACTCGAGAGAAACATAAGAAACATACCGTGCGTTTATTTTATCGTCGAACATAACAAAGTCATGGAAGTCGGGATTACTATTGCTAAAGACACACCGACGGATAGGGAGAGAGTGGGGATGTAGGACGGACGCTGACACACCACGATGACGTCACTACATCAGTGTGAGAACTATTTTGTTGATTTTAGAAACCGCGTTGAATCGAGATTCGAGTTGTGTGAGTTATTTGAAAGACCTAATCCTTGAGAAACTTGCTATGTTCGATGGTAAAATAAACGCTCTGTATAAGTATAGAGAGTGGTAAGTGTATTCAGTTTTTGTTCATTTTATCTTAGTTTGTTCAGACTTAAAGGCTATTAGTACTTATCGTTTCCATTTTAAGTTGAACAGTGCAAAGTTGAAACTTAAACAATTTTAAGGTTAGGTATAATAGGTTTGACATATTTTTTCCCTTCAAAGTGTCTTTGTCGCACTCTGAATAATTTATCGTAACGTAAAAGCAATTTCATTAGTGTTATTGATTGTAGAACTAAAATCTTTAGCCTATTGGCCATTTTAGATAAGCAGTATCCTCCTGGTGGCAAGTAGAAAAATTCAATACTATGAAGTAAAAAGTAGTAAAAACAGCTTATTCTCATTGTTTGCTAATGAATTCCAAAGACTGATGTTATTTAAAGCAAGCCAAGCCATAAAACAAAATTTCTAAATTTCTTTCCCTCACTGTATCCACCATATTATTGAAATTCAGCGCCATCTAGATTTTTTTTAGAAGCGAATTAGTTTCGTCGAATAGAAATATTTAAACCAATCCCTTCTTTCTATGTAAAGTAAAGAAGTAAAAGAAGTGTTGACGTTTATGGGAAAATATTAGTAGAAAGAGCTACTACGCATGCGCGGATGCGCCCTAAGCTATAACTTGACATTAGTATGCGCACGCGCAGTTCAAATGGAAGTAACGGCTGCGCTAGAAGTAAAAAGTTTATAAACCTTCAATTACAAGGCCACGTCTCTCTCCAACACCAGTAGTAAGGATTAGCGGGTTCTACTTCACTTTTGTGGTGGAGGGCGGAGGGAGCCCTCCTACGCCCAAAAGGAACACCAAATGGACACCAAGGTGTTTCTTTGGTGCTCCTTGGTGTTCCTTGGTGTTCATTTGGTGTTCCTTTGTGGCAGTGGAGGGCTCCCTCAGCCCACCACCACAAAAGTGAAGTAGAACCCGCTAATCCTTACTGTTAACACCTACAAACATGTAAGAAATTTTATCATTTTATCGAAAGTGAGGGAATTTTTAATGTTTTCGTGGGACATGCAGTAGTATAACAGGATCAGGTGCAAAAAGAACACCAAAAAAATAGTAATAGATATAGTTCTTGTTATGAAAAATCAAAGCGTCTACTTGATAAAGCTTGTTGTATAATAAACGAAGCTGTGAGTTGTTGACTATATAGATGGATATAACTATATAGATATAATGTGTTCGAACATCCCAGAAAGTAGGCGATGCCTATGGGAAATCTAGTTTGCCTTAATCCCCAAAGGAATCGACATAACCGGCGTGCAACGAACGCGTCTACATATTTACAACGTAACATAACAGGAAGCACAACCACGACTTTACTTTGGAACAACTCCTAGTTACACGTTACACCCTAACCCCCATGACGGACATAATCCAACAAAACGCTGCCTTTAACATGCATTAACCACCGCAACATCATGATAGAAAATGTAATTCCGCATTTTATCAATAATTTCGCAACAAAATTGGCTGGCCAAGAAATAGTTTCATTTTCTTGAATGTAATTGTTTGGAATTAATCGTCCCAATGTTAGTGGTTGCTTTTCCCGGTTTGGTCCTCCCGGAAACTTTATTAAATGAAATCACTTTATTTTATTGCAATCTTACGAAATCGAATGCGAATCGCAATGTGGAGATCCGAAAGGGTTTAAGACAATGAGAATTTGCTACAAACGACACATCTGCTTCCACACAGTTCTTAATTGATTAAATTTTCGTTAATTAAGTCGACGCCATGTCACATTCCCATATACTCTCGATTTGTTCGAAATCATAATTAAATTAATAACCGCAAAAACTTTCCGGTTTTAGCTTCTTAATTCTTTTAGCTTGACCGGTTGACTTATTTTCCCTCTAGTTTTTCCAGAAAATAATCCACGAAAAATGTTACAGTTAATAGAATAAAACAGAAAAGAAGCAGCTCAAATATTTAGAAAATACTAAACTTATTACGATTTATTAGGTGTTTTCTCACTTTTTTTTTGATTTTCCAGCTCTAACTCGCCATTTTGCTAGTCTTATTAGATCGTGTTGTACTTTGGATAGTGCTTTGGTTGGGTTTCTGTTCCTGGTTTCTGGTTTCAGTTTTCAGTTTCAGTTGTCGGGTGCCGGTCGTAGGTCCTTGTTAAGAGACGAGACGACGTTTAGCTTTAATTTTATTTACTCTACCCATTTACTCTACACCCTTCCACAAACAGTTACAAAAAGTGAGTGTTTGCATAGCTCTCAACCGACATTATGAAAAAAGAGAAAAATCGACTACGTTTATAGATAACGGTGATATTATACTAAAATAAGTTGTCAAACAATTACTTAAAAAGATCTTGACGAATTTTAAGTTGACACCCTGTATATTCATGGAGTCTACTGTATTAGGGATTTGATATGATAAAAAGAATAAACACGAAATTCTACTAAGTCTAGAAGTGCGTTGTTTTTCAGTAAAATTTTGGAAAAGCTAAATTGAAAAGAAAATTATTCCATAGTGTTCGCATTTTCTAGCGAATTTAGTTTACAAAATATATGTTTGTAAAGAAAATTTTCCGTATTTTTTTTCCAAATTATAATGTAACATTCCAAAAAGCGACCATCCTTACATTGTTGAATTGTACCATGAAAATCCTATCACCCTGTACATTTTCGTATGACGATGATGTTTGTGTTGTGTTGGCTGTCATGGATATACATTGCGGAAGCGAATCAGCGACAAGTAGAAGAGAGGGAGAGGGAGATTCGAACCGAGTTGACTTGGTAACCGAACAACAGGAGACTCGCTCTCTTTAGTCGGCGATCTTAAGAAGAAAGAAGAATATTTGTATTATACAACATCGTGATTTTTGATTAGGTATAACCTTATCCTTCTCAGCTTTTAGGTTATCCTTGTTCAATTGAGTAGATTAGTATATATATTTTGGATTTAGGTACTTACGTAAAAAGTAAAAACAACGAAAACTGAAAACCTGATAAAGTAAACTTTCAACAACTAATTTTCCTACACAAATTACTCCGCAAGAACGTCAAGTGTATTCCTAGTTGAAGTCGACGTGAAACTACTATAAGCATTGTTCTTAACTTATGTTATTGTATTTCTTGTTCCTGTTCCTTGTCAGCCTTGCAAGTCCTGTTCTTTCTCAACTTACATGTTTTTGAAATCCCAATAGATCTCCTTTGAGTTTCTTAAAGTTATCGTTCGTAGTCCTCACAATTCGCTCAGCAGTCAAGTTTGGTACGCGTCAAAATCTTGACGAGCAAATCTTCGAAATTAAATTATCTGTCAGTTGAGCTGACAGAAGATATATGACCGAACCGACACAGTTGCTCGCTCAGCGTGCGCGCGTGTAATTAATTTACGAATAGGTAATTGAATAATTACAGTAATAAAATAAAACTATTAGTTATCATAGAGGGTGATCCAATATGAAAAGAATATTTCTCATAAATTGTGCCTGCAACATAGAGCAATTTTCTATAAATTACTGGAAAAATATTCTTTTGCCCTGAATATTTTGTAGAAAATTACTTCGCGTGTGATTCATCGATTCGCACGTTCGTTTTATTATTCAATCGACCATCTTGAATTGACAGCCTCTCGAGTTTTTCTTTTTTGTGATGGAGTATAGCAGTAGGTAATAGCTTGCGAAGTCGACCAGATGAAATTAATTTAAAATGTGATTCGTTTGCATTCCGTCAATACCTTCCCTTCATCAATGAACCTCATCGATACTCATCGTTCAAAATCCAACCGTATCGCGGATCGGAAAAATCTAATATCCGATTGATGATAAATTGCAGTCTATACGCGCTCGATTTTTACCATGAATTGTGTATGTGTGTGTGTGTGTGTATGTGTGTGTGAGTGTGTGCGGATGTGGCTGTGTCTGTGTGAGTAACGGAGTAATGGGTAGGTACGTCAGGGATGATGTAAGGAAATTATAAAAATTAATATAAAAGGGTGCGAATGGCATGTATGTATTTGAATAGTATGACGAAATGGAACGATGTATAATGTTAACGACAGGATGAACACGAAAAGCAGAATGTGACGACGTTCTCGGATTTGAAGAGAATTCGAATGGAAGGGAAAGGAAAAGGAAAGGAATATTGCGAAGAGTGGATGGAACATTCACGTTTTCTTATTTTCTGCTTCCATGGCATCTTGTGAAATATCGAAGATTAGACAATCTGATTTCACTTTTCTAAATTCTTCGTTCACAAAGGAATCCATTCCCAACAATTTTGTCAGTGTCACTCAAATTGAACAGATATTTCGATTGCTGAATTCATCTTTAGGGTGTGGCCTAAAATTTCTGTCCACGGAACACAATATAATTAATTCGCAACAATTAAATTGACGTAGCTAATTATTAATCAATCCTGAGTGTTTTGTATGTTTTCATTAGAAGTGACTAATGTACTTTATAGGTTAGGTCAGTTTCTCCTTTACCCTATTCATTCGTATCCAAACATACGATCGTAGTCGTCATTACATAAATTCAGTTTTCCGCTGCGTTTCCCTTCATCAGTAATTATTGTTGTTGTTATTGTCGTTATGTCATTACTTTTCACACATTGTATCACAATGCGAACAAACTCAATTCTTTTTCGCAAAGTGTAAGGTTAATAACAATTGTTATTAAAACTAACAAAATTTATACTAACAGAAGCGACACTTCGTATCTTTTTCATTATGTTTCGACCAGCGTGTCACTGTCAGCCATGTTCTCTGAAGGTTGGAATTTGCGAGAAATTTGAATTTACCTCACAATAGCAGATTCAAATTTCCCGCAAATACTAACCTCCGCGCAACAAGATTGACACGTCGAAAGTCACCAAACGAGGCCTGCCGATAGACGCAAAATGACGAGTGACCCTTCTGTTAGGTTATTCTGTGCCTAACCTATTCAAAGCAGAACGTAACGCCAAAATTCACAAACGTTAGTAAACACACAAAACTTCTTGGGTTTTTCGTTGTTTTTGTTGTTGTGAATTGATATTTGTGTTTCAAAATTCGAAGCTTGATTATTTAAAATAAAAACGAAATAAATTTATTTATCAGCAATGCAAACACGAAAATTTTGACTTGAAAGAAGTTCCTTTAATTAAATATTTCGAACGTGTCTTTTTTACTTGCGCGTCTTCGTGCGTTTCTTTTGTCCGAAAATTTTCCACATGGAAAAAAAACACTTGAAGTTACCTGAAAAAGAAGAAGAAATATTAATTAGTTGAATAAATTTCAAATTATGTAAGTTGAAATGTTAAAAAAATATTTTGCAAAAAGAAATTGAATTGAACCAAGTGTAAAAAATGTTTTCACAAATTATTTTTGTTAATTTTATGAATTATCCATAGAAATGTCGTCAAATCCCTGGGAAAATAAATTTCGTTTACGTTGAATTATTAAATTATTTACTAATTATAGTAATTAGATGCGTAGTGAAGTTATTGCACTGTTATTACAAATATTAAGGGAAATGGTATGTACCTGGAGCTTGAGGCAGAACTAGGGCTTTGACTTTCCTTTTCCCTTACCACCTTTTAGGGTGCGAGCGACGCTCTCAGAAGCTTAATAAGAAACGCGTTCGCGTTCGATGGCAATTTACCTAATGACAATAATAATGTCCGGAAAATATTCCCATCGTTCTACTAATTTCCTCATTCCTCCCCTTTCAAGCAAGTCTTATTCCCCGGGCCAGTACCAAGTGTTTCAAGAAATTTTAAACGAGAAAAATAAACATAATTATTAACTGAAAAATATCCAAACAGCTGTGCCAAATCATTTCTCTTTTTATTTTAAAAACATATTATTTATAGCCAATACCCGGTATTAGTTGCCTCCCCTATTTGTTTTACCCTCTCTGAGCCTGTTTCACATGATGTCTTCCTTTTGAGCATATTACGACGTGAAAACGGCAAACTACGCGGACGCGCATATTACTGACTCGAAATTTATGATTTCCAATTAATATATTTTGACACGGGTTATTATTTAGTATCTGGAGAATCGCCACCTACCCTTCATGCTCTTCAGTAACAGAATACTTGATACCTTCCAGGTTCATGTTCAGTTAACGTTTATGCGCGTTGGACTAGTAACGAATGATTAAGAATGATATAATTGACAGTACGGTTATAGTAGATTAATAAAAGTTTTCACATTTTCCTACACTGGCTAATCCACTCAATAGTAATACACGATTACAAATTGGCACCCCACGTTGGGCGTACAATATATGATTAGAAACATAGAGACGAGTAAGCCCTGGATGTTTTGAAAAATAATTTTGTTATAATTGACTGTAGGTGGAAATGAATAAAAGTTTTCACATATTCCTACATTGGATAACCCACTCAATGGGTTGGGCGCCAATTTGTAATCGTATCATAATTGATTAGAAATATAGAGACGAATAGGCTCTGGATGTTATGAAAAATAATTTTGTTGTAATTGACAGTACGTGGAGTTTTCACATTATTAATTATCTGCTTTATGAGTAATTTTAATTAAATAACACATACTTATCCCCCATTTATTTCTATGAGTTTTTTCGTTTTTATAAATATTCGAATTCAAGCTAGTTTCTTATGAATTCATTATCTTCTTTCTAAAAACATAATATTTTTTCAAGAATTTAATATTAAGCAAAATGTTGAGTCTATATACTCTATATAGGTAGAAAAGTTGAATATTCAATGGTATAAAGGCATAAAGTTAAAATTGATGTGCACATGGAATAATACCGGACGTGTTTTTGGCAAATGAAAAATTGTGCGACACGATGCGCTAACGATTTTTCATTTTTTATTATTTTTTTTTCTGCTGTTCTTTAACATCGTTGCTTCGATGTTGTAGTTATGTGTATATGTATAGTTGAAGAGGAAAGAGGAGGAACCCCTGTTGACATTATTCATTTTTATTTCGTGCAAGCAAACGCGAGGGAAAGCGTTGAATGCTTCGAATTCCGAAAACGACATTGTCGTAACATGTCCGCGCTAGGTTACTCGCGCATGTTTTTTGATAAACTAGCGATATCTCGTTAATAAATAATGCAAACCGAGTTATCTTTTATAATATCTAAAGTCGGTCGTTCTTCATTTTAACATTTTGCGACTTATATACCAGAGGAATACGAATATTGATGCATTTTTCGTTTAAGTCTCCAGATCCAACTTAATACGCATTTCCTTATGTTTTGTTTTATCCATTTTTCAACTCCAACATTTCTTATTCTTGGCCTTTTTCCAAAAATTCAAATATTTAAAATTAAACATGGAAACATCACATGTGCATGGGCAAATACATTCATACGTAATTCACAATGATTTGTTTGTTTGTTTATTGAGAGAGTACTTCTTGGATTTATTTTACATTTTGCAATCAAAATATTTGGCATTCTTAGTTATATTTTGGCTAGGCAAGGTTATTTTGGTTATGTTGCATTAACCACTGAAATAACATAACCAAAATTTAATCAACCAAAGTAATTCGAAATCACCTATTGCCCTTTTTCAAACTGCAAACTGTTGAATATTCCATCAAAAACAGTAAAACACATTGAAAACTATACCATATGTATGGGTAACAAAAACCAACCGGAAGTAATGTTCCGGAAATATGTTAATGAGAATCACCCCTCCTTACACGAAAAAAAAACATTTTGTAAACAATGGAGCATGTCAGTTTGCTATGTTTTATGCGTGCACCTTGTGTACACGTGTAGAAAGCAATTTGTGTCTTGCACAACGTTACATTTTCCATTGATGTTCACGGCTTTTCTTCTTTTTGGACAACTTAATTAAAACCACAACTCCACATGTGTCCGTCATTAGATATTAAATAAACAGGGTGTCCCAATATAATCTAATTAATAAAATTATATATACTTACAAAAAATATGGCAATGAAACAAATTTTCTTATAAAACTGTTTGTTTTATTTTAGAATAACTTTCGATTTATACCTAAGTTTGAAACCCGTGTTCTTGCCCGTATTTTATTTAGCTTTGAAAATGTGCGACTGCGACTGACAGTTGTGAATCCCCCGATTTACTCGTTTCATTATATTATTTTCCAAGAATCACCCGGAGTATTGTAACCGGACTCAAAATCGTAAACGTAACCACGTTTTCAGAATTATCTTGGTTAGGTAAAGTAAAACGTTGTGACTGTGATACTTGAGCTTGAAGCGACGGCAGTAACATAACAGGGAAAATAAATCGTCGACGAATTGCGACCACTTTCCGCTTGATTAAACTATGTCAATATTGGCGGCAGAGCTTTGCCCAAACATACAGACTCTGACACACAACTACACATAAATGGATGAACGAGTGAAGGAGTGAACAAGTGAAATTTAATACTTGCACACACATATCCAAATCCCCCTTAGAGGAAAAAGGTATCTATATATTTTACAAACTCTTGATATGAGGTTATAGACACCAAAAACATGTCGATATTAAACGGGATCAAGCGTCATTGAGTTTGAAAGTGTGAGGTTTGAAAAAGGTTAAAAAAAGCATTTCCCTTGGTCTTATTTTACTGAAAATTCAAAAATAATGCCTTCCTGCTTCCCCAACAGGGCATGGTGATCCCGGAACTAAACCTTAAACGCGCACAAAAACAAACCATCTGAAAAAGGGAATAACAAATATCGACAAATCGGATATTAAAAATTTTCCTCGTGTATATGCATTCGGTGAATTAATTACCCCTTTTGCCTTTTTATCCTTTCCACAGTTGCTTTTCCTTCATCCCTTTGAATTCTTGCCTTGCTTATTTTGGTTTTATTGGTTTCCGTTTCGACGTAAATATTAAAACCGAAGCTTACTCTTTAATCTTCTTAAAATATTGTTTTTTTTCTTGATTTCCACATTTCTAATTTCCGTATGGCTTTGCATCTGCGAGTCAAAAAAATTAAATGCATAAAAGGAACGTGAAGCTCTTATATATTATACTTGAAGTAGTTAGCGTGCTCTTGTTGCATGCTTTACTTTTACCCGAGTGGCATGGGCTTCGTCATGATTGCAATGCCAAGCGAAGAGTTCGTCCTTCGTTCTGTCGACTAATTGAAAGATTAGTGGACACGCTTGGAGAGAGAGAGAGAAAATGATTTCTCAAAGTGCAAGAAAACATGACCCATTGAACATTTTTGCGGGAACCAATCGCAGTGAGTTAATTTGAAGATGACATTCAATAATAAAATCACGAGATATCGATTTTACTATCGAAAAAAATTTGGATATTTAAATTCTCATTGAGTGTACTTCGCAAAGATGGCAGCTCTGAACACGTCCTACAAGTCTCTTGTTTGTTTCATTAGAAAGACATAAAATATACCGTGCGTTTATTTTACTGTAGAACATAGCGACTCAAACTGATGGCTGTGGGGATTTGCATTGTTAACGTCACACCGACGGACGGGGAGAGAGTAGGAATGTGGAAGGGACGACGACACACCACGATGACAAGTCAGTGCATCAGAGTGACTAGTACTTTGATCGTGCATCGCCACTGTCATGAGTTTGACGTTCGAAGGTAAAATAAACGCTCTGTACATAAATTTATAAAAAAGTATAGCGTAACATTTCGTATTTGAGAAAACTCGATATTAAATGTTAAAACATAAAATTGTCGACAATCTTGAAATGATTTTTCACAGTTCACGTCATCATCGTTTCTATACTATTGAACTGGGGAAGTTACGTGAAGCTTTCTTTCACGCAAAGATAGAAAAGAATTATGTCGGTTGGTAAACTATGAGCATAAGTTACTTTTTACGGAAAGATAAAAGCTGACTCTGAATTATTACAAATGTTATTCCATATGTGCTTAAATCTTTCTTAGTAATCGAAGTTACGTGAGTGACTCACTAAGAGTCGTTAATCAAAACGTGAACGTCGGAGTTTTAAAAAAGGATTAAAGGTTTAGTGAGTCGAAATTAAATTATTCATTATTTGAACACATTGCAGCGTTTTTTTTATTTGCAAGTAGTCGTTTTTGTAAAACGTTTTATGTCGTGCATCAGGTCAATGAGATTACAAAAGTAAAATATGTTATTGAGTTCACAGCGCGGTATCAGGAGAACCGTCATACCACAAACCGAGGTCCTGGAAATAGGACTACGATCACGATCATAGTAGTTACCCATAAACGTAGTCGTGCAATAAGTCGATTCGAACCACCCGCCTTTCATTATGTTCGTTTTTGGCGATCGACCTACTGCAATAACAGTTTGATCGGAGAAGTTATTTGGTTATAAGATTAAGTTAGAATTTATGTACGTTTTCACGCCTCTTATCGGCACCAATGATTCCTCCAAAATTCAACGACAGTCTATGCCCCAAGCCAAAGCATTATATATTCAAAATTAACATTTTAGAAGTTTTTATAAAACTTCAGGAATGTAAGCAGATAAATTTTATGTTTACTGTGACCATATCCGTTTATTGCAGATATTTTGTTTCTCTTTTGGTACTCAATCTTCAATGCGTATATGTATATGTTGTGACGGAACTGGCGGCGCTCACTGTAGGCAACCAGTCGGGCGTTCTCTCTTCGTCAAACTTCAGGCGGTTTAGCGGATCGTGTTGTCAGCGGTCTGCTCCGGAATTCGTCTTGATCGTGCGGCCTCTTGCCTGGTGTCCGTCCACGGACACTGTACGGACACTTTCTCATAGGGATGGTTTGTCACCATTTTTGCATTACTTCACACTTTCCTTCACAGTGGCTAAAAGAAATATTTATATAGGTATACTTGGAGTTTAAGTACTTGTCATCCAAGTATGCACCAATTTACCGTGATACCAACTTGTTGGATTGGTTCACAACACATATTAAACAAAGCATACTGGTGCAATTGGAGGAATTCCAGGAGCGTGATAGTGGGTGGTCTCTAGATTCCATTACCAAAGTTACATTCAATATAAACAAGTACATGCCAACGCGCGTGGGGTCATACATTGAATTTCACAATCAATTAAAAAGAAGTGTATTTTAAAAAAAAAGAAAAACTTTTTACAGAAAGAAATTCACGTAGTAAATAAAAAAAAACTGGTAACTGAGAACTGTAAATCGATAGCAGAGAAGTGAAAAACGTAATGTAATAAAACAGAGACACTGATAGATACTCGGTACTCTATTAAACTATTAGCTTTCGCATTTCTCTACCATAGTGTTCCTGTTTTCTTTTCATTTCATTTACTTCCCTTTTTTTTTCTCTATTTCTCTTTATATAAGTATCTACTTGTTGTTCTCTGTTTGTTTGGTCATATACGTCCAATTTGAAGTTCTCAATCGAGTGTTGTTGAAATGCGTATTTCATTTTCATGTTTTAACAAATCGTAATGTTTTATTTAGACTAAGAAATCCTCTCCACATGGTACATAAAGAAACACAATTGAATTGAAATTCCATTTTTTCCCTTTGAAGTCTTTTTCATCCACATAGGTTTAAAATATTACAATGGTTTTGAAAATAAATCGGTACGGGTTCGCACAGCAAAAGTTCCACGATTTCGCAGAAATCTATACGATCGCCAAATTAAATTTGGTCGGAAAGTGGAAATTGTCCAGAAACGTAGGGATATCAAAATATAATCGATTCCATTATGCGGTGCGGACCCGTACCTATTTATTTAATTTCGAACACACACACACACACACACACACACACACACACACACTCACACACAGCCACAGACACACACACACATCATTCCAAAAACCACCTTTTCCGACTCAGGGAAATGAGATCCTTCGAAATCCGAACTTCGAAATTTTGACCGATTACATATCTTGCCTTACCATCTTCGGTATCAATTCGTCGGAAACCAAAAACTCATTATGAAACATAAATATTTTACAATTTTATGTTGAATTTGGCTAAAACAAAAGTTACAATGTTTTATAACCTTTTGTAACATCATAAATAATTTTTATAACATACCCAAGCTTTGCCATTTAAAAATAGCTTTCTGTTGCATGAACTTTGTTTATATACATGTTTCTAAAACCAGAAAATAAAGTGTGTGTTATTGCATGTGAACAAACATGTATGGCATAAATTAATTTAATTCCTACCTCTACTCAGTCTAGGTCTAGCCCTAGCCTAACAACATTCCCCAACACCAACCACCGTTGTAGGTATTTAACGTTCGTTCACCCAGCACCAGCACCAGCACCCCGGCAATTCTCAATTCTGCAGAGTCATCCGCGAGTCAGTATAAAGTTCCATCCGAGTATGTGGATGTGCACGCACGCATTGTTAGGGTATTACCTCGGGTCGGGTGTTACGTTTACGTCTAGCGAGTCTAGCGGTTCGTGTGGAATGTGCTTATGTGAAGTGCGAATGTGTTTGAATGTTTGTTCTAGTAATTTATATTAATAAAACAGGCTTGAAATATGTGTTTAATCGCATCCAGGAGGGTTACACAAAACCAACAAAACACAACTACCTATATACAAAGGCAAAGGAAATTACAACATAGAAGAAATAGGACTATGGGACATAATGTGACACGATGTGGTACTCGTAGACAAACAAAACACGTGTGGAAAAAGTGACAAGTACGACTCGACCCTTAAGTTGCGTTTCATATATTCTTATTTTATGAAAATTTATGTTGGGACAAAAGCAAACGATTTCGCTGACTGAAAAACATTCAAAATGTGCCAGGCCGAGGCCAGTGGGGAAACTTATCTTCGTTTGAACAGTCCACTCCGGCTTCCCTATAAGAACTAACCTATAAAACTAACATAAATGTTGACCAGGTGACCATATTCAAAGTCAAGCGATTATTACTAAACGTATTTTAAGGCGAAAACTCTAAACTGAGTCAAACCATTACACAAATTCAAATAAAATTGTACATGGTAAATAATTTTATTGGTATATGGTACCTATAACTCACTACCGTGAGTTATGGATTTTCAGAAATCACTGCAATTAAATAACATTGATCGCGTATTAAAGTTCAACAAGATTTAACGAA
>JARJEB010017383.1:0-12335 GCA_030264535.1 Liometoxenus newtonarum | reverse complement strand
TCCACTGCGTACTGCACGCCGATTGGTCCCAAATCACTTTATGCTCCTAGGAGTATAAACCGAATCACTTTATGCTCCTAGGAGTATAAGTTATTATGGGTATCGGAGGCACCATAAAGCTACACTTATACAGCATGCAACAGTGAATGTAATGTGTCACTTATACGACGTTCGGAAATAAATAGTATTTTCAAGGGCATTTTAGGGTTATATCATAAACTTACCTATCACTTGTATTAATTTCATAACGAACCTCCAATAGGAGAGAGAAATTTTGGAGTTACTTACTTCTTAATTTTTTTAAAGCTGTTTTTTACAATTAACTCGCTGAGAGGTTTCGGTTTAACCGTATTATAGATTGAGGTCATCGTTTTACGGGTCCCAAAAACGTATTGTTTGAACCGTTTCAATGTTTTTGAAAAATTTACAATTCAGTATTGTTGCAAAGGCACTGCGAAGGCTGCGAAGTCGATTTGAGGTTAGAATTATAAACATGTGTAAAATCAGCAGTCGGAGTAAAACGTCATCCCCACCACTTGACTACCGTCTAAAACCGATTCAGACCGTTCCGCGAGATCGGTACAAACCATAATCAACCGGTTTCAACCGTATGTAGTTATGTGTGACGTCACCGCGTTACATCGAAAAAATTAAAGAGTTCAAAAGTAGAAGTGATTAACGGATTCTAGCCCCACCTCCCTATAGGAGGCGGAGATGTGGGAGTGAGCAATTGGGCCCCACATAGAATCCACTTATAATCAACCTAATAAAGTAATAAACCACTTAATCCACAAAATAATCCACTAACGAGAGTAATTGCGAGTAATTGAGGGTAATTGAGGGTAATTGATGGTAATTGTGGGTAATTGATTGAGGATAATTCAGGGAAATTAATTGAGGGTAATTGAGGTAATTGTGAGGGTAATTGCTCACTACCACCTCTCCGCATCCCATAGAGAGGTGGGACCAGAATCCGTTAATCACTTCTACTTTCAAACAGTAATAAACCAGAACCAGGTTCGTTGCAAAAAATAGCTTTGTTTTGTGGTCCTGTACATTTGGGTTTGTGAGTTTACCTCGCCAGAGAGGCAAAAACCTCTATAAGTACTAGAAGGAGATGTGACAAATGTCCATTTTGAGACTCCCATTTTCTTCGAGAAAGTCCTCAGGCGTGTTTGGAATCGTTGTTTGCAAACTTCTCCATCGGTACATTTAAAAGGTCTCACCTCTCACCGTGTTATTGCAGAAGTTCCGATACTGTCAAGGTGCAGTTTCAAATCCAATAAGAGAAAATTGCAAAGGAATATCTGATGATATTGCAACTCAGCCACCAACCAGCCAGCATTCTAATTCTTGATTCTCGTCCCAGAAAACTTTGGCAATTGATTTGTTAAATATTAATAATAAAATTCCATTCCTTTGTAAGTATACCTAATAAAAAATTCAGACACTCGATAGGAAGAATATATTCAGGCAGGGTTCGCAACATGATTCAACCAAGAAGACTTTCTAATAGTTATAGAACAGTTCAAGTTCGTTAAAATAATTACGAAGCCACTGACATTTTATTTTGCTTCATCATCAGTCTATTCTATACTCCTACCGAATTCTATACTGTTCCCTTCTATACGAGTATATGTCATGTCCTCCTTCGTTGCCATTTCTCTGTCTTTCACACCTTTCCGATATTATTCGCTCCGCATATGTAAACCTATATTTCCTCCATTTTGAGTGCGGCCACGAGCCAGCCAGACAGAGGCAACTTTAAAACAAGATATACATAACAACATAAATTAAAACGCATTCCAGAATGCCGGACTCTACAACAAAAACTCGAAAACTCCACAAGCCCAAGTGCAAGCAAATATTTCCAAATGAACATTTTCGCACCAATTATACTAAGTATTGTACAGCGTGTTGTTTCTGAATATTTCAATTCTCGCAAAAAAGACGAAGAACCAGCCCTTTCAAATTAAACTTTTGGTTTTACGTGATTACGTTCGTAGAACCAAAAACAGACCAACAATAGTAACCAACTAAAGCTGATTTGAAATATACACTATTATTTTGTCAATCATAAACCAGCCTTTAGATTTCAATATTATCGTTGACTGAATAATAGAAGAAGACTGGCAAGTATGTGGACGTAAGTGAAGCTCCAATGAATTTACCTAGACTAGGCAGAGTGCGCTTCCTGAAACCTACCTAGACTTTTTGAGTCAGTTACGAGTTACATGCATGCGAAGGCAGACTCCTCCTGCCTCAACGTGGTTTCTTTGTTGTGTTGATTTTGTTAGATTCATTACATGATTAGATTAACAATATGGCTCCGTACACAAGCTGTGCATACATGAACTCTTTTGAAAGGAAAAAAGACAATAAAAACATTAGTTTTTTCGGTTGTAACTAGTTAACTAATAGTAATATGAAAATTTGGTCAACAGTCCGCGCTTAAATAAGTTTTTGAGAATAAGTGAAGATTTTCGCAATGAGAAAATAAGAAAAATGGTAGGAGGAATTTTGGAATTACTAAACCATGTTTTTTTTTGAAATTTCATCGGTTGTTTCTTCTTGTGTCCAAAGCGACACTGCAGCGCCGACTAATAGCAAAAATCACGTGGGCAAAGGGGCCGCGGCACGCGGTCGGTATTGAAACTTTTAGTTTACAGGCACTTGCCAGTCTTCTTCTATTAGTCAGTCAACGATATTATCAAGTTTTCAAACATGGCCAAAAAAGTGTCTAGCACGGGTCAACATTTTATCATTTTTATCTCAAAATTTTCAAGTGTTTGTTTAATCAGGAAATCAAAATACGAATAGTTACAAAAACTATGAGTTTTTCTTTGCTTAATAATAAATTTTAAAATGAAATTAGAAAAAAAATATCTATGGTAGGGTCCTTGGCATCTCCATCATGATCTACCCATCTACCCCGTTGTAGAAAGGCACGAAAAAAAGGAACTATTACTAAAGTCTAAGTCTAAAGTCTAGATTCACTCCTTCGTTGTCGTTCCTATCCACAATACCTCGTCAAAGTCGTATATCTATTTTCTATTTTGCGTGATCCTCCTCTTGTCCCGTTATACGCCCGCGGTAATAAAATACCTTTTCGATATGTGTGTTGTGTTTTGTGGAGACCGCGTGAGTACCTAATATAATGTAACAAACTAACCTATAAAATCAGCAACGACAAGCATATAACAACGCGACTTTAGTGTTTTCTATCGGTTCATCTTGTCTTAACGCTTATAGCAAAGGTAAAAGAAATATATACAAGATGTTCATAGAAAGTTAACCATTAAAACAGTTCAGTTTTAGGGTTTTAGGTTGTTATAGTGCAAATCAATATGGCGGACCGGTGACATCTCATTTGTATCAATACATTCCCTCTAGAAATATCATAACTCTATGGTTCATTTCGTTTTCTTCGTTTTCGTTTTCAACTGGTAATTGCTTGAAACATTCTGTATACGATGAAATGAAAGAATGAAGGTAGAAAACTTAGGGTGATTCGCTGGTTATGTCAAAACTGTAACGCGTCAGTGCAACGGAAAGCGAAAAGGGAAAAGAAATAAAGATGGGACTATAAAAAAGGCGATGCATGTTTACGTTTGTCAATAAAAATCTTTATCAGACGAGCAAGTACTAAATTTTTCAATTTTATAATAGATCATGTCTATATATGTTCTTTTATAGTTCTTGAACTGACATGAGTGACAACACATTTATTGAACATATTTTTCAAAACTTTCGAGAACTTCAACAGTTTTAAACAAAACAAAAAATACGAACGTTGAAGTGAAAAAAATTATTTATTGTAATGGCAAAAGTTAATTTTTGTTTTATTTTTATTTCGTTTATTTCCAATGAAAATTTATGCTTGCAGAGGTGAACGATCGGAAGAAATGACAGAAAACGAACGACGACGACACGGCGAAGGCAAGGCATCAAGAGACGTTTTTCGTTTTATTAGCTACAAAATAAACATGAACCTTTAATCGATTCGAACGTAAATGATGTCAACTTTATTAAATATTTAGCACTTATCTTCATTTATGTCTTACTTTTTAATCTTTCATATATTTTTTCTTTCTTTTTTCCCATAGAGCTATAATATTCGAAGAATGATGCAAAGGGTCCGCCATATTTGTTTGCACCATAACAAACTAAAACCCTACAATGTAAACAATGAACCAAAAGTACAAGTAACACCAGACTGGAGTCTATTGCAAATTTCGTGCCTTTATGGCAATTTGGTGTAATCCCTTTCCAACCCCCGACTTTATGATCACTCTATAGACTTCTTTCTATCTCTATGGTGTTTCCCAATATTTATTAACTTAAATTAATTTTTGGTTTATTTGGATTAGTTTTAGGAAGTTATCAATTTTAGTCCTTTGGTCATTTTCCTATTTGGAACATTTGGGGATTTTTTTTTGAGAATATATGGCCATGGAAAAAATAGTGTATATTACACGGTCGAATACATCAAATCCACACTCACGTTATGTGCAATTTTTCACGCTCGTGAGTAACTGACCGTTTTCCAACCAATTAATACAAAGAACAAAATTTATTTTTATTAAACCTTATGGTCGTTTACTAGGCCCTCCACGGCCCTCCACCTTATGCGTAGAGAGAAAGAGATAGAATGTATGTTGAACGCTGACGTCGATGTGTAAGTCCAAACCTAATGATCAGATGATCTGATCTGATGATCTGATCTGATAATCTGATAATCGACGTCAGCGCTCAACGTACCTATACATTCTGTCGCTTTCTCTCCACAGCATCATACCCAGCCTCTCGCCGCTCCATGAAGCGGAAGAAAAGGGTGGGGGCCGCCGCTCGACTCTCCTCCACCCATAAGGTGGAGGGCAGGTGCAGGGTCTAGTAAACGTCCATAAGGTGGCGGTCCTGGAATCCGTTCTTTCCTTCTACTTACCCTATTTAGCCTTCTTTGTTCTTCTTCAGCACGGTTGCCTTCTCTTCCAAGTTCTACACCAAACTATATGGTATACTGGTGCTCGTGTACATATTCAAATTCACATAACACATAACCTCATCGTCATACTCATCATAGATCTGGCCGATAGGGCACATCCTGTTCTTGTTCATAGAACCAATGCATGCATGCGTTCCACCGTTCCACGATGAAATGTTTGATGTGTCGAAATATGTTTACGTGTTGTGTATGTATATGCACCGGTGTAGTGTGCGGCATTAAATACACACGAATTCACACAATATGAATGCCTATGAATTTACCATACCGCCGGGACGGATGGACATGGGCACGTGTGAATATTATCAGTCGCAGGTCAAAATGTGTGCATTTGCCGACGTAAATTTGTGTATCTATACAGAGTGTCTCAACTAAAACGGAACATAGGATTTAGCGTGCTAAGCAATTACATTGTATGGGAATGAGATATGGAACCAAGGTAGGCAACCAAGAATATGCAAATGAATGTCATTCTGCCAAATGAAACTTCATGAATATTTTATAATTTCATTGATAACCTTGAGTAAATCAGTAATTTTTAAAATAATTGTGTATTCTGTGTCTCTGGTATCAACCGCGTTTATTGAATGAAAACAATGAAGTTTCATTTGACGACATTATAATTATTTGCATTCTTGGTTGCCTACCTTTCTCATGCAATGTAATTGCTTGTCCCAAATAAAATAAAATTGGGACACCCTGTATGTGGCTACCCACATTCGCAAATGTATATAAATACATTATACACAATGTGTGGTCAAAAGGGAACAGGAACATGCAACCATACGAACAGAAAACACAAATGAACGACGGTAGACAAACAGTAGAGCGAACGTGCCGAAAATAATTAGCACGAATGCATATTTTGCATGGCTCGTGGCGCAACCACGGGTAGGTAATCTTTTATCTTGTTAAAATGATGCTTCGGAAAATACATAAAAAAGCTTGAATAATTTCAATGTCAATAATCATTTGGCAGATTTAAGAATGATCTATTGCAATTTTAATTTACATTATTTTGCTATTGCATGCGACACAAGTTTGTTCTTTTTTTTTGAAACAAAGGAAAGTTTTCTTTTTAGATGTCGTGGGAAATTTGTACTAATCTAATCTAATTTTATGGACATCGGTCTGTAATAACGTCGCACTATTATCTTCCTTTCTTTATAGTAAATACTATACCCAATGTTCTAAAAAATATTTTAAGAAAACGAAAACTGCATTTCCTTCCTCTTCCACCATCTTTATATTTAACACCCTGTATATGTTTTGCAAAAAGAACATCAAACGAGATGACATAACGACACATGCGACACGAACGCATCATTGTTTTTTTTTTCAATTCAAAAGTTGAGTTCGTTTATTGATGTTTTGCACGTGTAGCAAAAATGGAATTACCTACATCATGTTATACGAGTGATCGCAAGCCGATTTTGGGCGGGTCACAAGTATTTTTGAACGCACCCGAAATACAGCTAAACTATGAATTTTAAGCGAATGGGTCGCAAAAACTGATAATTATCAAAAGTGGGTCTCGGACCGCAAAAGTTTGAGAACCTCTGTATTAAACTTATAGGTGGTTTCGTTTTTTTTCTGTTTTCTATAAACACAAGTGTTCAAATTTCGTGACGTGACGGCAAACGATTTACACGAAAATGTAAAAAGACACCCACGATAAACTTGAGAAATGATATTTTTGCGGAACTAAAACTTAATTAAAAAGAAAAATATGATTATAGCGCTTTAACATTGCGTTTCAAACATTTTTCCAAAAACACAAAAGCAGAGCAAACGAAAATAGGGTCCAACGTACAAGTTATAAGATGGAGGAATGGTAGGCACATAAGGAGTAGTGTATTATTGATAAAAATGAGCCTCGCAAATTGTTTTATACGAGCGGAGCAGTGCGCATTACAAGGATAAAGGCAGGACATACCGAATCCGTCGAGTCATCCGCACGCTCTCGTTGTATAGTTGAATATAACCGAAAAGTAGCGGCGGTGGTGGCGGCAGCGTCAACCACCAGCATCCTCGATTGTAAATAATGCAAGAGGGTTACTCAACTATACACACCACAACACCACTATACTACTATATCTTTTCTATCTTACGACAGATATATAGGTATAGCAGGAAGGTATAAGAAAAGGCTGCACATTCTGTGTGTCTACGACATTTTATGCATCCCAAGGTAAAACGCATTTGTCTTTTCGACCATGGGATGAACATTTTATGCTTGTGACTTTTTCTTACATTTATGTATTTGCATTTCTGCGCACTTTTCCTCTTTTTGCTTTTTCGTTTCCTTTCATTGAATATTCAGTTCCGTACTGTTGACGTTGTTGTATGCAAATTTGGGTTTGGGAACTTCCTGTTTGTTTTTGGTGCGCCGTGCCGTGTCGATCTCAAATTGATATACCGTCGTTGCGGTAAGTTGAATGTTGGCGGCGATTATAATATACTAGTCTCTTAGGAATTGCCGTGGACAATTTGTTATGATCAGTGTTATGATTTAATGTTTTCCTGCGTACCTAATACCGCTGACTGGTTAAGAAGCTATACCAAGGACCTATACAGTAACAGAAACACAACATTGATCTTCTCAATATTATAAATGTACTGATTTGTTAATAGTATATTATTATATGAGCGATTATGATAGCCATTACTCACGAAGATGATATTTGACCCCACGAGCCGCTAGGTGAGTGGCGCAAATTCATCTGAGTTATTTCGCACATAATGCAGGCACTTTATTATACGCTCGCGCTTTACTACACTCGGCTCGCTTCGCTTCGCCTCGTTACGTAAACTTGCCCTCGCGTATAATAGCCTGCATTATGGGCTCATTGAATAATATACTATTAGTTGTCCAACAAAATTATTCTGAAAAGCGTGCCGCTCATTTTTTAGAACGATTGTATATTAATTTATAATTTAAAAATGTAATTATAAAGTGTTAAAATACGTTTTTGGTATCAAAAGACGCGGAAAATCATTCTCTTTGTTCGATTTGGTTGCGATTTATTTTCATGCCAATGGGGAGCAGCAATCTGCAAAAAATGATATCATCTATGTTCACCCTTATACCATCAGGCGATATAAAAAACACAACATTTGACACTCTATTACACTCTCTGATAAAAGACACATTAAAAACTGTATCTTATCAACAATTTTGCAAAAGTAGGCAACGGCACGCGGTGTTCCCAACTACGCCCGACGTTGCTTGACTTCGGTGATTGGACGAGAACCGGTATTTTTAGTGCCATTTCGCACCAAGCCAGTCAAGCCATCTCGTCAAGTCAAGTCCAATAAAATCAAGTCAGTCGCAGTTATTTCACAACGAATTCCCTACTGTAGTCATTCGATGTCAAATAACTGACTGACTTGATTTTATTGGACTTGACTTGATGGCATGACTGGCTTGGTGCGAAATGGCACTTAAGGTGGTGTGGCCGTTGCCTGTTGCATCTGTGTTATATTAATAGTATACAAACTGTTAAGCCATGTATCTAAACTCTAAACTGATAATCGCATTGATAATGAACTTTTGCCAGATATAGTTTAATCAAAGTTTAATATTTAATAGACAGGTTACCAACTTACCCATTTTTCATAGACACTAACGCACCATGCGGATATCTTATGAATTAACAAAATGTGGCGGTCATATTGCAATTGCTCACATTCTTGTCAATCCGGATATCCATGAATTGGCATGCAAGTCTATTTTTACAAATACAAATGAAATCCATAGAGAGGCCCAAAGCGCTGAATGTTGTGTCCCTCGAGACGTGTCCACGGTCAAGCAAGAGTAAAAAGTAATGCTGTAAAGTCATAAATAACTATTTTAACAACTAACATAACAAGAAACTGTGCGGAAAACTGATAAGTTTCTTATCGAATATACCATGACAAGCGTCTGCATCAGTGTCATCGTCATCGCAGTTCAAAATCGTTTTATTATTCCGATGGATAAAGGTGACTGAAGGCAAAATAGTGTACCTAACGCGATAGGAAAATATAGAGAGAGCAGTTTATAGAAGCTGCTGGTGGTTTGACTGGAGAGGCCTATCTCCGCACTGATGAGTCCAAAGAGGACGAAACACAGTGTCTGCGGATGGTCTCTTCAGTTAAACCATTGAGCAAGGATAAGCAAAGTCGAGGAATTTCATGACTGGCGATTCAGTCTTATTTTACAAACCTTGCTTCATCTTGGCTAGTTTTTGATTATTAAATACTTATATTATTGAATATAATTAAGTATGTCAGAAATTATATAATTTTATAATTATTATTTAAATTTGTATTGCGGTAAATTTAATTATCATATGAAGGGTTGATGGGTAAAGTTCTTACTTTTAAACATCCGCACTCAGGGGCGGACCGCTAACTTTAACGGCTCTGAGCTAACAATGTTTGGGTGCCTAGAAGTCTGGATACTTGGATATGTAGATTGTATAAGTTTGCGGTGGCCCCGAGCGAAGGGGCCCTTTGATTGAACAGGGCCCTGGGCTGGAGCCCATAAAGACCATGCCTAAATCCGCATCTGCACACTGCACACCCATACACATACAGAGCTGCTCCGCTCTTGTTTGTGTTCTTTTCCTTTGCATTCTCTTTTTCCTTGAAGATGCAGAAATACGCAATGTAAGCCATCGGACTCGGGAATAGAAATGGTAAAATAGTAGGAAAACGCTCTAACAATCAAGAGACACTCAAAATTGAGGATTGAAAGCGTCGTTAAAAGAAGCCTCTGGTATGAAGCAATTATTGTGAAGCGTATGAATGTTAGTTATTAATGAAATATGTTGTTAGTTGTTTATAGAGTGTTTTCTTTTAAACAGGGCTTGGGATCCGGTAAAAAATAACGTTAAAAAATATCGGTAAATGTTACTAATTTTCAATTTTCGTTATTTTTACCGATATAATAACCCTTAAAAAAATTATTTCATTTACCGGTGACCTCTTCCGTTTACCGATATTTTAATAACGTTACCGTGCGCATAATATACTTGGTGTTTCTTATATAATTTCTACCAGATTTGTCAAATACGATTTACACACGATGTTCGACACGAAATTGGCGGAAAATTCACATAAGCTTAAAAGAGGGTGTTACGTATACAAATTAAATTTTTATCATATTTTTTCGCCATTAATAAATTATGTTTAGAATAGAATACAGAATGGGACACTACTTGTAGAGTATGCTTCACCGGATATTTGCATGTTCATTAAAACGCAATACCTTTTGTCACAAATACATTTGAAGTTAATATGTTCATGAAAATTTAATATTAGGCAGGCAGGGGGTCTACGAAAAACAAAAAATTGGCATAAGGGGCCCACGGGGCAAAAATGTTTGGGAATCTCTGGTTTAGACAAAGATTGATGGTGCTTCCCGACCAACGCGTAAAAGAGAAGCTTGTAGGTCATGTGACACAATGTAACCAATAAGAGTTCTTCATATTTTTACGCGCGCGTTATACGCCAAAGTTGGTTTAACTGTAACTTTTGTGTATTCACGCGCCTTTGTCAACCCTCAACCTTGCGCTTAACATAGACCGCACCACCCGTTGCATTTCGAAGCGCGAATCTTTAAGTGCGTGTTTTTTCATTCTACGCGCCTCTTTTACACATTGGTCGGGAAGCACCAGAAACTTTAACCTTACCTTTGACCTTGATCAATGACTTTGACAAACTACAGTCAACTGTCATTGTCGCTACTCACTAAAGGCCCGCTATACACGCTCAGACTTAACTTAATGATGCGTTTACGCAGAGATTGTAAGTAGGAGTAGGATTTAGCAGTAAGGGTATGAGGTAAATGTTGATGTTTATGCAAAATAACTAACTTCACATAAGAAAGGGCAAGCGCACTTCAAACTAGAGTAAGAAGTAGTCAAAACCGTCCGGCCCAAATTCGTGCGGTTTTGACCAAAAATACTAGGCGACTACAGAAGTGCGTTCAGATTTACCACTTTTTTAACCCTAAGGGTAATGATCCAAAATTCGTTCAGAAAACAATTTGGTTTGACCTGGGTTATAGTTATAATAATCGGCGTTCAGATTTTGCATAAAGGTTACCTTAGGGAAACTTTCGTCAACTCGCTCGGAGAGGTGGTTTACAGTAACCTATCCCCTCTCTCTCCCCGACCAAATGATCGTGCAAATCAAAATGATTATTCTAAGTTTCATTTGTTAATGCTAATACTGGTGCTATGTCTTGCATTGTAAGGAATTTAACTATTTAACATATATGAGATGCGACCTCATGCGGCACACAATCGACATAACCGTAATGCATCATAACCTCTTATTTTGTTATCCACGGACCACGAGCGTTCAGTTTTCCAGCTTAATTTGGGTAACCCATCGTATGACGTCACATAACCCAAACGGAATCTATTAGCGTTTTCCATTTATTACACTGGTGGTGTACACTAGTGTGCACTTTTCTTGCACTGGGTTGCTTCATTTATAAATCAGTGTAGGCAGTGTACCCGCTCGTAGTTTTTCATTTAACACTGGGTGTACATTCAGTGCAGGCTCAGTGCAACTTTTTGACACCGTCACGAGGAGTTCGTGGAGCAAATCAGTGCAGTTATATAACAATATATCATTTACTCATGAATTTATGGTAAAACCTTTTATGTGGAACTTCGAAGGTGTATGTTTAATCGTCGATTCGAAAACACGATATAACTGACGGCTACCGCCACAAGCTCGCTTCCAGTGTAACACTAGTGTAATAAATGGAAAACGCTATAAATATGAACGCCACAGTCCGTGCCTACTGCCTGGAGCACGCGCAGGCACAGTTCGCCTCTTCTGCAGCTACACGCTCCGACTTGTCTGCGCAAACTAGGACTGCACGGTTTTGACCTAAGTTAATAGCGTTTTCCATTTATTACACTAGTGTTACACTGGAAGCGGGCTTGTGGCGGTCTAGTGTAGCCGTCAGTGCAGATCAGCTGTTTGACAAGTGCAGATGTAGTGTAAGTGTAGTGCAGAATAGATGGAACAAGCCGTTAATTTATGCTGCACCATTGCACCCTTTTCTACCAACAATTAATGTGTAAATAGTAAATATGGTACGTAATGTGTATGAACGCAAAACGCAAGAACCTGCAATAGACATATATCTAACTGCACTGATTTGCTCCACTACCTCCTCGAGACGTTGTGAAAAAGTTGCACTGAATCTGCACTGAGTGTATACTCAGTGTTAAATGAAAAACAATGAGCGGGTACTCAGTGACGGGTACACTGCCTACACTGATTTATAAAAATGAATCAAGCCAGTGCAAGAAAAGTGCACGCT
>JARJEB010017376.1:0-20543 GCA_030264535.1 Liometoxenus newtonarum | reverse complement strand
CATTGCTCCACTCAATTCGAGCTGCCAAAGCAAAGGCTTTCATCTACGGATCGGAACTTCTCAATGGTAATCAGCTCCAGCCAAATTATCCCTCCGTAACTAATTTAGGCTTGTTGTATAGTTGTGAACGACGTCATGGACCAAATTCACCATATGTCAATGTTCGAATTACCGGAGAACATTGAATCGGGTGCAGCCACCACCGGCCGAATCAATCTAAGATCTTTGCTACATCATACCGAAAGCAAATCCCTAGCGAAATATTACTCGCGAGGAAGTCCCAGAGATAAGTTATTGTACATTTATACATCCGGCACCACAGGGCTCCCCAAGGCAGCTATCATAACGAATAACAGGTAAGTAACCAATTTTTCCGATCCACTTTCATCTGGAGCAAATTATGGCCCAATGTATATATGTTCACAGGTTCATATTTATGGTAAATGCATTGCAAGTGGTCATCGCATTGCAACCCAGCGATGTCCTCTACGATCCGCTGCCCTTGTATCACTCAGCTGGTGGAATAGTAGGAGTAGGCCAGAGTGTCCTCAACGGAGTTCCGATTGTTCTGCGCAAAAAATTCTCTGCTCGCAACTACTGGAAGGACTGCAACAAATACAAGTGCACCGCCGCGCAATACATCGGCGAGATTTGCCGCTACCTCTTAGCCGTTCCAGCGAGCGAAACCGAAAACAAAACTGTAAGGATTATGCTGGGCAATGGGCTGAAGGTCCAAATCTGGGAAAAATTTGTGCGGCGTTTCAATATCGAACAGATCTATGAGTTTTACGGATCAACCGAAGGGAATTCAAATTTGAGTAAGTGTGTGTGTGTGTGTGTGTGTGTGTGTGAGAGAGAGAGAGAGAGAATGGAGTCTAGGCAATAGATGTTAATTGAAATTTGCAGTCAATATAGATAATAAAATCGGAGCAGTCGGTTTTGTACCACGCTATCCGGTGCACATACATCCAGTTATGCTAATTAGATGCGACGATAATGGTGTGGCAATTAGGAATGGCAAAGGTCGCTGCATTCAGTGTCAGATAGGGGAGCCGGGCCTATTCGTCGGACTGATCGATCACAAAAAAGTGTTCAACCAGTTCGTCGGCTATGCGGATGAACAGGCGACGAGCAATAAAATTCTGCGCAATGTTTTCAAAGAGGGGGATTTGTATTTCAACAGTGGAGATGTCCTCATCCAAGATGAATTTGGATATTACTATTTCAAGGATCGAACTGGGGACACTTTCAGGTAAGTGTGGTGGATGTTGCTGTGGCTGTTGCTTCCGCTGGAGAATCTGAGACATGTGAAATATTTTAGATGGAAAGGGGAAAATGTAGCAACCTGCGAGGTAGAAGCTGTCATCAGCAACATTGTGGATCTGAACGATGCGATCGTGTACGGTGTGGAGATTCCAAATACGGATGGGCGAGCAGGCATGGCAGCCATTGTTGATACGGATGGGCAAATGAATTTGGACACCTTCAGCAAGGACATTGTGAAAATCCTGCCCAATTATGCGCTGCCAATTTTTTTGCGCATCATGAAAGAGGTCCCACTGACTGGTACCTTCAAACTGAAGAAAGTCGATTTGCAGAATGAGGCTTTTGATATCAACAAAATCCAGGACGACTTGTACGTCTTCGATTTCAAGGAACGCAAGTATGTGGAGCTGACGCATCAAGTGCATCAGGATATCTTGACCGGCGAATTTAGATTGTAATTAAAGATTGGTGAAGGTAAAAGGTTGTAACACAATTAGGTATATCATAAACATGGGCATGCACAAATTATTACAGTTCGCCAGTGCGAAATATTTTGATTAGACCATCAACATTATTGTTCGTAATTGCAGTTCGGCAGTAGCCGATCATACTGGCCGACTTAATCCCAACTGAAACAGAGAATTATTACTCAAGTAGGAATGACGTATAAGTACGAGGATTAACTAAGTGTATGCATACCTCTTAGACGAGTTGATTTCTGCAAAATGAAATTGATTAGTTTCATGGTCTCGACCCCTTCGTTATAATTCCCCAGCCGAATGTTATAGCCATTGATGAGCTCCTTATTGATATTGTTCAGCTCGTTGTAGTAGTTGGGCACGTTTTGCAGATCATTTATCCTCGAGTCTTCTCCGCGTATGATCAACCCCCTGATCTGTCCCAATCTATCAGCCATATCCGTCCCCAGTCGCATCCTAGCCTCCTGTATTTCCTTCAACTTATCCAAATGCTCGCGCATTTTTTGCTCCACTTGCGGGAAATGGACCAAAGACTCCAGAGTCTCAATATTATTGAACGCAGCCAAGGACTGCACCAAGTCGGCGGCTAAGGAGAGATTGTCTGTGAATATCTGGACCTTGCCCGAGATATCATAACGCATCTCGAGGTCGGTGTTGTCCCGCAGGCAGCGGAGATGTACGCATAGGTCCGGGCTAGTATCAACCTCAATATCCTTTGTTAACAAAAAATTCTGATTGATCCACATGCAGATGCGCTGCAATCGTTCCGCAATCCTGAACTGCACGAAGCTCTGCGACTGCCGCGGCTTGTTCTCGATGAGAGCGTACATCGAGAAGCGGGGCAACTGTCGGGTGACTTCGAACACGTGGAACTGACTGCTGTTCGGATAACCGACCAATGCCTATACGCATATGCAAAATAATCATCAGTCATCAATCGACCTTGAAGATCGGCGTACAGTTGTTTGTTACCTTGAGATGAATATCAACTGGATTATCCTTGGGCGGATTCAGTCGAACGTACAGCTCAGTCGACAGGCGATTGTGATGTGGGTGGACCACGTGCGTCTCACCTTTGAATATCCCCTCGGCGAACACAATGACAGCTTTAATTATAGTATGGTTGTTTGTTGTTATGTAAATTTCCACATGGCTCTAGAACAATTTCATTGTGTCGCTGTAGGGAAATAACTTGATTTCGTAATGCGCTGCTGCGCGTTAGATTAGCTAATAGTACCTTTGGACTTTGTTGATCGTTCGTAGATATGGCAATCTGCAATCGTGTATTTGCTGGTATGACATTACCATTTTCCAAATTTTCCTCTCTCTTTTCGACCTCATCGTTGACGCGATTATTGTTCTCGTAGTGCTTCAACTCCATCAGCAGTACTTGTTTCTGTGCCAGCAGCTCTCTAACGGTATCTTGTTCCAGCCCAGCGGCTGGAGCAATGCCCAACGATTTGGTGGTGGTGTATCCGCGGACTTCCCCATCGGTCGACACGCAAATCAAATCGGCGCGACCAATGGAGCGATAGTCGCCTTCAACTATCCCTGCGACAGCGCCATGATTAAGGGCATCTTTGAACAGAACTTCGCCGGTCTTTATCGCGCGACAATCTATTTTCCCGCTGGACCATCCAGTGAGCAGTTGCGGAGTATTGTGTCCAAGCAAATCGTAACAAAATATTGTAATTGCAGAGTTCTTCGACTAAGATAACAGCGCAGTATGAGAGTAATAATTTCGGCCAAATTTGCTATAACCTACCTGCGGGCTGGGTACTTACTTTAACACGCCACAGTCTGATATCTTGTTCGTACACGCCAACCGTCCCATTGGAAACCGCATAGGCGAACCGGCTTTCGGGCAGCGCGACCAAGGTGGTCACTTTTTCCGTTTCGGTATGCTCGGCAATGATCTGATCCCCTTTGAATACCCTGATATTGAAGTCCGCCGAACTGACAATCAGCTCGTTGTATCCATCCTTGTTGTAATCGAGCAGGATCAACGACGTCACCGCCTCCCCAATGGCTACCCAGAATATTTCGTTTCCAGAAGGATCATAGCCGTGAATTGTTGAGTTGCCACCGGCGAGTATCATGGGCGACTTGTTGTCATTGAAGTGACCCAATGCAATCGCCGTGACGCCATCCACGCACTCCTTATACAAAATATCTTTATTGTCGTGAACGTGATAAGCCAACAAATGTGTTGGTGTGCCTATAAGTAGGTATAACAATAAAATTACACTTTTGCGGTAAGATAAGAAAGAAACGTACGTATAAAACGCGCATAGCTTGCGCGTAGCTATTTACCGATAATCAATATATCCTTATCTTCTTGTGGTAGCAACACGCCGGCCGCGATTGCCGTGATCGTCTGATTGATATTCAACGTTGCAATTTCCCTGTTGGTTTCCGACCAAACAACACGACCACTTGCCATCGACGATGTTTTCCTATGCGGACTATGAATCAATATCTATACGCATATAAGAAACGAATGAAACGATAAGCTAAATGTGCGGCTAGGTATATGCATGCAATGCACACTGAACTCACCTTATCAGCTAACGTGGCAGCAGTTAAACAAGGATGTGCGCCATCGTATTTGCCAATTGTGATAAGACCAGGAATGATTTTATAGTTTAATTCTAATGTAAACACTGGTCTGATTACTTTCTCCATTTTCATCAAGCACATATAGGTAGGAATGGGTTGACAGACCCTGAGTGTTGTGATTGTGTTGTTGCTGTGGTAACTCAACCGAATAAGAATCATGCTTCTTTTAACCTGATCAAGTTTCTTCGCAAATATAGGTGAACCGCGAACATTTATACGGAAATAAAACAAATGTCCAGAATGTCCTATTTAAAAATTATTATTATTGTACAATTTTATAAAGAAAGAACACACAATAAAGCCAATGAAATTAATAAATACCTAAAGTGTGATATAGAGAAATAAATTATTATTGAACTATATTATATATGTCTTGAATTGATAAAATTGCTATAAAAATATACGCAGAGTGGATCACACGCATCATCACTATAGAATATCTTTTGGCAGTTGGTAATAGATATAATATAAATAAAACGAACACATTGTATATTATGCATTGTAGGTACCTATATGGCAATGGCACATGGTTTTGAAGGGTTAGTGGCGCGGACGAGCTCGTTCCGCAATTTCGGGTTCCGAGCCCAGAACGAAAGACTCGATGTCGCATTCATTCGCGCCCCTGACGATCCTAAAGTGTCCGTTCTCGCCCCAATGAGGTCCCCAGGAATTCGCAACTTTCTGTAATATTTATGAGCAAGAGATTAGTTGGTGAGGATACGGCTGCATGGATGAGAATGTTATAGGTATACCCAATATTTCTGGACGCCGTACTTTCCATTCTCTTCACCCCAACCAACAATCCTCACACTGTGATAGCCGGTCCTCTCACCGGCTGACAACTCGGTGTGTCTGTAGATGCCGCTCTTGTACATGAAAAAGTCGTGGTAGACCTGCATGGTGGCTGATAAGTAAGACAATTCGACGGGTAAGTTTTCTGGCTTTCGTGATGGCCGGGAGGGCGCGTGAACTTACCTTGTACTGGTCCCGACTTGATAATATCATACATTATATCCGTCTCGTTGCCAATTCTGTAAGCCGGACCGACTCGATAGTAATCCTTGCGGTCAACATTACGTGGAGGTGTGCATCGAGCCGTTAGTAGATTACCATGTCGCGGCAACGTGCACTTTTCGTTGCGACCATGGTACGGGAAACACTTTTCATCTACAATTCTGTACAGCAGCAAATCACCAATCCGCCGCCGCATCGTTAAAGTATTCCTCGGGGACTAGGTACTTACCCGTATTTTCTGAGGAAATTCCAAGCTCTGTCCAAGTGTCCCCCTTGACAACTTTGCTGTCCTCGGTTATCACACGACAGCAAGTGTTGTGCGCTCAAATGTGGACGTTCCAATCCTTTGGAAATGATAGCGAAACGATCGGAAGCTAGCGCGGCAGTGGATATCGCCCAGGAGGAGGCACACCAACCCTGGTCCTGAATGGAGGTGATCATTCCAGGCCACACAGTTTCCGCGTCGAATTGACGCGGCAACGAGTCGGGCTCGTAGATTCGTTTCACGGGCATCATTCGCAACACGAAGCGGTGCGGTTGCAACGTGCCCAATCTCAACGCAATGCCGTCGTCCAGAGTCCTTCCCCAGAAATCGGAATGGTTGGATGCCTCCCAGCCATGCTGCGACCGCATCGCATTCAGCGTGTGCACCATTTCCGGTTCGATGAGACAGATATGGGTCTCGCAGAGTGTTTCAGTTCGGTTGCCTGCCAGCTCACATTTGCTAAAATCGCAATTGTTAGTGACCCGAAATCCTTGTACCTACATACCCTTGCGGCTTGCACACATTCATTACCACGAATTGCAGTTCTCCTTGACACTCTGCCTATATGCGATGTAACGGTCCCCATGTTGGCACCCGTATAAAAGTTGTGGCGGTGGTGTTGTAATGCCCTTGCACACTGACCAGTAGTCGGGGCAACAATCCTCGTTCCGTTCACGATCGCAAAACTCGTCGCAATAGCACAATGTACCAAGGATGGGTGCCGAACATTGGTCTTGTCTATCGCTACAGCAGCGGGACACACAATAAGGACCCGGTGGCAGGTCGCCGAAATCCTGAACGGAATATACTGACGGCACCAGCAAAGTGGCAATCCCAAGGATCCAATAGATACCGTGCATCTAAACAAGATATACATACATGTTTTTGCATTTGTGAATCCGTCTGGTGTTTGTTTTTGTGATTACTAACTTATTTATGGAAGCGAATCGAATAAAGAAATGTAAAAATATCTTTCTTGCAAACAAAAATTCAGGCCATGCCATACTAAAAATAAGTGTAATTGATGATGATTGCACATTGAAACACTTTTAGGAAAATAATATTTGCAGTCGATTCAATTTTGTTACTGCCAAATTGTGCCAGCAAATAAATACTCGTTCGTACCTTGTACTCATCTACACTTTTACAAACAATTTAACAATGTCTATAGACTGCACTAAAGATGCGCTAACACACGTTATACAAACGTGCTAATTGTCATCCGCGCAAACTATGAATGAATAATATTAATTAAGTTGAGATTTAATTTGTAAGACGTAAAATTGGAATTTCATAAAATAAATAAAACACTAAAATGATTCATAAATAAACGAAATTTTGATAAATTTCCGTTTATGAATGATTCATACGTAATTTTAGTTTGTTACAAATTTTATTAGCAACTATATTAAAACAATAAAGTTAACAGTTAACTGCTTCTGATTGGAATGTATCTCTCGCCTAAGTCAATGTCAATGTGTGATGTCAATAGTGTACGAAATTAAATCATCAAAATAAATAAACACGAGGCAATTGCCTATTAGCATTTCGAATATATGTATATATGCATATTATGTGTATCTTGTCTATGCCTTGTGCCAATTCATGTCGTCCTGATGATTTGCCATCAGCACTCGACACAAAACAAATGCGATTATTCATTCCACATGAGAATTTACTGAGTTTAGTTAGCTTTTCCTTGACATCTGGCTTCTGATTTATTTATTGTCTCTTTGGTCATTTATTTAATATACCCAGGTACCTAACAACGCGAAAAGTACTAATAATTCATAAATGGAGTATCCCAGTAATGCAATAAGCAACAAGGTGTTCCATGTGTTGTTGTTGTTGTTTCTTTTTTCTGCTAACGGCTATTTCGAATTAAATAATTGATTATGCGTTTTTGTTAAACATCAATTATAAGTATAACCTTGAAATGCCTTCAGATTTCTTTTTGTGTTTTTTTTATTAAAATGACACAATGCAATCGTCATTTTAAGCAAAACACCTATTAAAACGTGACTTTAGTTTAGGCGCTTATGACAGTTTAGTTATTGATATGTTTAAAAGTATAATTAATTAATGCATATTATATTAATTAGCATCGATAAATTTAGAATTTTGACACTTTTTTATAGTGTATTTCTTGTTATAAACACACACACACACACACACACACACACATTTTAATCTTTTTCCTTGAAGTAATCTATCAATCAATCAAACAATAAAAAAATCTGATTAAATTTACTACATGTTAGATCTTGATAAAAAAATTTTAAATGTAAACACCTGTATCATTTTAACACATCTTACAAATTTATGCTTGCGTATATTTCCAACTACTTGTCTAAACAATAATACCTAATTTGTTTATAGGTATTTCGAAATGAAATCATTTTTGTGTACCATTTAAAAACTCAACACGATTTAATCTGTAAAATGAAATAGGCCAGGCCATCCATCATCAGTTAAAAATTGCATAAATCATACATCCACAGCACAGTGATTGGCATGCGCTTTACGCTTCTGGATTAATGGCTAGCATTTTCATTTCACACACAAACAAACTAACAAATACTTAAAATTTCACGTCGAGTGTTGAATTACATGCGGCAATGCGAAAAAGCTGGTGGCATGGCGTATATTTAATTACAATTTTTAGACAATGATGTCATTGGTTTCTAATGCTATGATATTAGACAAGAACTAACATAAACAAAACTAACAACAAACAAATTACAGCAATAAAAGAAAACTGAGAGTTCACGTAATTTCCAAAAAACGAAAAAAACAAACAAACGAATATTCAATGAAATTGAGAACAGCGAGAGACACACTTACCTTGATTAATTAATTTAAATGTGTATGTGTATTTCGATTGATACTTAGTATTATTGGGTACTTAATAAAAAAACAAAGCTCTATTTGAATATCTCTGGTGTGGCGCCGATGAAACTTGTCACTTTGAACAGTATTCAGCAACTAAACTGAACGAATCGAACCTTCGGAACCATTGGCATCGCACTAAGGTGCTTGCCTGCATATCGCGCTTCTATATTGCCTTTTGCTTACATACACAATTAAAAGATACAAATACACACACACACACACTCATATTCATTATTATGCGTGTATTATGCATATACTTACAGTCTCAAGTCGGCGGCACATAATAAACTTTGCAATCTGATTTAATTCGCAAAATGCTGGATGTCGTTGCACTTCTGGAAATTTGAGTACATATATAACTATCACTTAAAAATATTAGGTATTCTAGTAGTAGTATTCATTCAAATCTAACTGGCTGGCCTATTTTTATTTTTAATTACAACTATAATTAAAAACAATTCTCATTATGAGATTACACATTATCGCACGATTGATATTAAAGTATTTCAAGAATAAAAGATATAGGCCAACGATAAACGAATATCTTGTGAAAAATAGGACTCTTGAAAGCTATTCTGCTTATAATAATTAATAATGCATGCATTCATTATTGTATTCTCTAATCTCCACGCATTTATTATCAGCAAAATCATGTAAGATAAATAAAGTAAGTATTTCATTATTTAAATTGCCAAGTGTCTCTTATTTACTTACGTCAAAATAACTCTCTTATCTATACTATTACAATTACCATTAGTTTAATTGTTAGATACTTAACTAACTATATTGTCTAGTATAAAAAATTATGGTTGTCTTTTGATCTCGTTTTAGTTGTGCTGAGTGGTCGGTCATTTCTCTAATATTAATAATCATTTTAATAATAAATAGTACCTAAGTAATGACGTGCGCATGATATTCATCGTGGATCACATATTCAGGAATGGCAGAGTAAATTTCATGATTTAAATTCACATAAATCACATTCCCATTAAGTTTGTTAGAAAATGTTCGTTATCATATAGGAAGAGGAACATACACCGTACGTACACCCACCCATCCCATACTACAAAGTGCTATCCATAAAACGATGCATTTTGAAATTTGTGTGGTGAGTTTAATACAGGCAACTCGATGTACATTAAACCTGGGTTTTCATTTAAACAATAAAAGTAGCGTAAATTTTTTATTCGTTTTCAATCGTTTGAAATATATCCATATTCTTTAATATACAAAAGGAATTAATCGAAACAATAACAACATTATCTAGAAGTCTTATTACGTATTCTCAATTTTTCATAAGTACCTACATATAATTTAGAATGATGATAAAATGTGTAACAATAAGTAATGCAGCTATAACAAACAAGTTAAGATGGACGGAAGAAACTTATATATTTGCTTTTTTGTTCTTTCGTTTAACAACCATAATAATAATAATAAATGAAATGAAATGAAAAACAAAAATCACTAGACATAGTGTTTATAATTATCACATTATTTGCAGTACTTTTATAATCGAACGACTGTTTGCAGGATGGATGGAAGCGAGCGAAACATACACACCCACACACACACACACACACACAGTATGTGAGAGAGAAATGATTGATTTTATGTGCTGCGCTCTTGCAGAGTGTTTGTGGTGCGGTGGCGGTGGCGGTGAGAAATGAGCAAATATAGAGACGAAAAGATATTATGGCACTATGGATTTTTATTGAATATTATGTGTTTGACAATGCAGTGAATTCTCTTCTTTTTTAAGTGATCTACAAACAATGGTACAATATAATTTGTCAATAACAATATATATATATTATTTATATTTATATTTATAGATTTATTTATCAGGTCTATATCAACCTGTAACCACTTAGCTTAAAATCTATCTCTTTATCCTTAAGTTAAGGACGAAACGAAATAATATATATTTGTATTTTTAAACCGAAAACAAAACTATGATTACAGTAGATATAGATAGTATAGGTAGATGCTTTTTTCGGTTTACATTTTTCAACTTTGTTTTTGTTGTTACTTTATAATAATTTAATAGGTAGGTATAGATAATATTTATACTTAATATCGAAAATCACCCATCCAAACCCGTTTAAAATTCATGTGTCTGTGTGTGTGTGTGTCTGTCTGTCTCTGTTTTGTAACAATATTAAAGTATGCGATAGAAGTGCTTGCGAAGAGACACAAAACAAATGATGCGCAAATTACATCTCGTCCACAAATTCATTTTTCGTTCACAATGATAATAAATGGTTATCTAAATATAATTAACAATTTAATGCTTTAAATATTTATTTGAACACGCAACACAATATGGTAACTTATCGCAGTTAAGTTTTCTTTCCTTCTTCTCGCAACATTAACTTTTATAACAATCGCATTATTTCAACGTTTTTGTGCCTGCTGCCAGCAGTAACCACACACCATTTTGTTGCTTTGGTCGCTATCAAAATGGCAGATTGTTATGCGCACCCAAAGCGTTGATTTAACAACAAATAGATAATCTTCTCTTAAACAGTATAAACATTCATTTTTTTTAAATCCCTGCTTATAATTAAACCATTTATACTCCCAGCCTTAAATAACCTATTCTAATTTACCTATATTTATAAGGATTCATATTGTATATCTATATATCATTAATTAATATTCTTTTGTTTTCTTTTGTTTATCAATGAAAATGCGCATTTTTATGTAGGGCCGTTTGAAACGTGTCGATCGTTTTTTAGTAGTTTTTTAGCATTTAAACTTTTAACATTTATCAACCAACATCTTTAATATAACGGAAGTGACAGCACAGCAGCGCCCTTCTCTTTTTAGATTAGATACGAAATGGCGATTGTCGCACAGCTACACACTTGTCGCTCCCTTAAAAAGTAATCTAATGACCAACATATACATATAAACAAATTATTTTTAGATAGGTACGCGCGAACAAATATACCTACAATTAACATGTGCTATCAAAAATAAAATTCAACGCAATGTCACAAAAATATACAAATCATAACTAGAATGACTCATTTTTCCACTTTAAGTGCGTATTTTCTTCTTAAGACAATACAATATCTTCTAACTATAAAATAGGTGTGTTAATTATAGAATTAATAGTAGTATGAATGTTAGTATTAAAAACCGTTCGTATAGTATAGGTATGGTAGTATACCTAATTGAATTCGCCAATTACTTTTTAAGAATTTCATAATTTGAATGCCATTAGGTAGTAGTTAAAGTGAGTGATGCGTTAATAACATGTTTTCTTTTTTCTTTTCCTATACCTATACTTACTTATTAGGTAAGTACCTAATTATGAATTTATTATTTATCAATGCAATGCAATAGGGGTATAGGTAAGTAGATTTGAAAAGTTAACTACAATGTATATCTTAGTCCTCCGAACGCAACAGTTTCAAAAAGAATGATTAAAGTCATATAGTGAAAGAGGAAGTTGCAGTTTTAGTTGTAGTTCGTTTTTTCTTTTTTCGCCTAATCGTGGTCGTGTGAGTGTTTCAAGCAGCAGAGTTAGTCAAGATGATTAGTTAGTTGCAGCAATTTAGTAACACACAACGAAATGGCTGTTGATAACTTTTTTTTTCAATTTTACATGAACCAGGACTGAAATAATGCAATGCAATGCAATGCAATGCAATGCAATGCAATGCAATGCAATGCAATGCAATTCAATGAAACATGAAACACTCACGCAAACACATCATAAATGGTTATCACAGCAATATTAAATATATATCGTGTAATGTTTTTTTTTTAAATTATTTATAAGAAAATGTTTTTCTGCGTGAAGCTTGTTGTTTTGCACTTTTGGATAAAAAGCAGTACAACTAACTATATACCATTTTCAAAATATCTGCAATATTCGCAAATTCTTCAAAATTGTCCTTTCAGTAATGCGATACAAGGCGCAGTTTCAAGAAATAAACAGGGGAATAACCAAATCATGCGCCCTACAATTTAGGCGCCAAATTTAAATCTTCTCATCAGCGCCGGCGGTTTTAATAAAATAATTTCGTAACCATATTACGATTAAATGTTTCAATATATGTAGGTATTATATATCTACACGAATATCATATGCGGAATGCCACTGAAGAATACAAGTGATCGTGTTTTGCCTGATGACTCCACACAAATCTACATAAATATAATTGCACGTTTCCATGAAATATGAATAATATGTGCATCCGTGACCAGCACAGGATGTGTTTTAATGTGTTTGTTTATAGTTATACTTTTTTTTACATGACATACCCCTTCTCATACCGCAATTACAACATTCACGGATGCTGCTCGGGTATCTTTTTCTTTTCTGATACCGCCTAGCACAAACAATTTTGCCGGCCACTTCCAAACATTAACAATATAACAACATGCGATAACAACAATATATACCTATTTACTTTTACATATATAATATATACTTTTATATATTTATATATAATAATCATTTTCTTTTTCAATAAGTGGAGAAATTCTATATTTTCTTTGTTTCTTCATCAGGTAAATTAATATTGTACGCTAAGTTTATAAATTTATACTTTTTATACTTTTAGCTGGCCGTAGTAAATTGTTCATTTAGTTTCATTTGTACAGGTACAATTAGTAGTAGTATGTAATAAATAAAAACCATAAAATAAAACTATACGTAAAATTGTTAAAATTTGGCGCGCGCGCCCAAAATCAAACGTCTGCACATGTAGCAAAAAAATATTTATATATATATATATATTCTTTTCATAAAATATTCCTACACACAACAATAGTATTTACAAATAAAAAAAAAATGGTACAATGCTTATATTGTGCAGAGTGTTGTATGTATGTGGGGACAATTTAGAATAACAAACAAAAATAAAAGACACAAAAAAGTAAACGAAATCAAAAAAAAAAAAAATATTTAAACGGGAAAAAAAAACATTGAAAACACGTAAGTAAATAAAAAATAATAAGACTCTGCACAAACAATAGTAATTTATCTTTATCTCAGACTGACTTTTTGACTATCATTCAGTAGATTGGTTGTCAAACTGATGGCGCTAAACGACAAACTTCCGTTTCGTTTCTTTCTCTCTATTATAACATGTAAAGAGCAATAGATTACAATTTGTATAAATATAAAATCGCAGCAATAACAACAATATATTCTTTTTGTGGGGGGAGGGTATGCCGGGGACAAAACTAGGCGGCGCGGGGCGGGGCGGGGCGGGGCGGGACGGCGCGGCATCATCATGCAACTAACGGTTAAAGCACGTATTCTCCTAAGTCATATTTGTTAATTGGTAAGTATTGTCAGCAAAAACAGAATCACCGCGCATGAGAAATAAGATGTAGAAAATTTGCTTGACTAGGCCGTGCCGGCCGCGACTCTCTCTCCCGCTCGCTCTCTCTCTCTCTCTCTCTCTCTCTCGTTCACACACTTTGCCTAAATTGATCCGCGCTGATGTATGTGTTGTGGCATCATGTAATTGTTATTGTTGTTCGGGTGGTGATTGTTGCTTCCCGCTTTCACGTACATAGGTAACTTATCTGAATCTTTAGTTGCGATCGTGTGGCTGCTGCAGCCGCAGCAGGTGATTTCGGCTGTTGAATTGTTGTACCTGTGAGATGAGGACAATTGTAAAATTTCGACGACGAACTACTAGCTGTTTGTCAATTATATCACTGCATGGTTGTGAGCGGTCCAAGGGCGTTCGTCCGTGCCCTCTTGATCTCCTCCTCGGAGATGCGCTGTTCGATGAGGTACTGTGCTGTGTTAATGGCGTTCGGCGAGCCGGTGATGGTCACAATGCGATTCCGCGTGCCCGGCGCAAAGATCCCTTTCTTCGATATCTGAATGTTGGCCCCACTCATCTGCTGAATCTCTACCAGCGATCTACCACCGGGACCTGCATGCAATACATCAATCAGGTAGGTAGGTAGGTATTGGTAATTATATATCAACCCTCCCTCAGGTAGGTACTTACCCAAGATGGCTCCCACAATCACCTCAGCAATCTCCACATTCTTCGAATCCTTGTTCCCAGTGAGTTCTGCCGGCGTCGGCGACTTGCTCAGAACGGCGGCCATCTGCTGCCCTGTTCCGAGCCCGAAGCTGTTGTTGTTAATGGAAATCGGCGCGGCTGCCGGGGAGCTCTGATGGCGAAACGGATCAAACGCAGTCTCGTAGCGCTCGAGGGTAGGCCGTGGCGTGGGCGACGTGGCGCCCAGACAGTCGCCGATACTTACTTGCCCAATGGCGCCGAACGTGCCGCCCTGCGTCTGCTCCGCCAAGCTGAGATAGTTCGATATGGCCGGATGGGCGCTCCCGATGCCCAGGCCCATCGCCAAAATGCCGTACTTGGAGAGGACGGAGAGAGCCGCACAAATCTCAACCACCTGCGACTCCTGATATCCGGTCGACCGCAATTGAATCTGCAAACAAGGATTGTAGTAGTGTCATTCGTTGGGGTACTACATGGGTTGGTAAATACCTTAATGTTTTCTAAAATATTTGATGTAATTGAGCCTACATTTTGTCCGGGCGCGTTCAGATTTAGGCTGAGATTGAGTCCACCATTGAGCATAATGCTCTGCGAGACGGAACCGAGTCCACTGTTGAGGCTTGCGGTCGACGCATTGAACGCACTGCCCGCATTTTGCTGGGCAAACGGCGATCCAGTCGGATTGTAATTCGCCACCGGGCCGCTAACGTCCGCATACGAGACATTCAAGCAGGTCCCACTCTGCGGATCGTCGACAACCTTCGACAGTATCATCAGGCACGCTTTCTTATTCGCTTCCTTCTCACCTGCAAACGAAAGAGAGAATATTAGGGGGGGCTCATCAAACACAGGCAGGTAGGTTGGTTGGTTGGTTGGTTGGTTGGTTGGTTGGTTGGTTGGTATACATATAATCAATCGCATTACCTATCACAGTAATGCAGCGCTCCTGCAGGCTAACATCTTTGGCTTTTTGCGAGATTTGCACATACGATCCACTCGCCTCCTTAATCTGCTTGATGTAGCTCCCCGCCTTGCCGATGATCATGCCGGCGGTCGAGTTCGGCACCAGTATCTTCACCTGCTTGTCCCGATCCTGCGGCAGCTTGCCATCACCCTCGGCCAGCGGCGGCTTGCTCAGATCCGGCTTCTCCCGAATCTTGTCCATTATAAAGTCCATCACAGCCATTATGGCCTCCACGCTGCCCGTGATCAGGCACACGCGCTCCGTCGTCCCTGAATTGCAAACAACGGGGAAATACAGAATACACAATTGTGCAGGCAACTAACTAACAACTTCCTATAGAACAATCAAATTGACTTATTTATTTGACACAACTCAACATGTTTGATGTGGACGTGGACAATAGATAGGTATACTTATTGATGATTTCTTGGATGGAGTGGAGGTATAGCAAAACACGACATTAGGTAGGTACACTGCACATTATTGATTATTCAAAATGCCGTCTTCAATTAAATCGTTCAAAAAGAACGCTCGTGCGTTGTTGTGCTTTGCACAACGTGTTGTTTTGTTATCTATCATGAACATACATATATAGTTGCTTGTAAGACGACCAAGTTATATGCTGATAAGATAAGACACTCGTATGTACGAGTATATCTACATTCGAAACTTTCCGCATTTTATCGTACATTTAGCTATGCAACGCAAAACTGCGGCTAAAAATTTGAAAAATATTCTTTACAAAATTCGTGGTTGAATTAAACTAACTCATTATTCGAGAAACAAATGGTGGCTGGATGACAAAAGTATGTCTTGCCTATTCGAAATGCAATTTTCTCGCGCCATTAACGTTTAATTAAATTAGCGCGGTCCTCATTAACGTGGTTAATTAAATTTCTCATCATCTCATCGTCATCAGATGTACAATACATACATCTACCTACTTTTATAAATATGCGGTACAAAAACGATAATAGCCGTGCAAAATTTAAGCTCCACCGACAATGTTGGCAACTTCAGTAGGTAATCAACGAAAAAACGACATTTCATTGCATAGCACTAAAGGCTATGGCTATATCTCCTATACTGGAAATGTTCAGATTAAACGAAACGTAGGTATATATTGAAAATGAAATAGCGATTTTGTAACTTCATACTTTGCTCAAGGTATTAGATAGAGCTCTACATGAAGCCAAGGCAAGCCAACAAGCTAATGATGATTTATCGACGAGAATATTCATGAGAAGAAAGAAGTTACAAGTGAAGAGGAGACGAAGCCAAATTATGTAAAATGAGATGTTATCAACTTCCTTCGCTCGTGCCACTCTCCGAAAAAGCTTTTCACGCGGTATTTTACTTTTATACCCATCATTGAACTAGATTTATATACATAGGTATTAGTGTACCTACCTAGTGTACCTACTTGTACCTATTTGTTACTTTCGGACTCAGTACTCATAAGAAGTATTCGTTACAAATATCGTTACTTCCCGGGCCGGATTATGGCTATCGTAGGCCCTACGCACTTAACTGAAATTTTTTTTGGTGACCACAAAAAAAGCTCTCAAGTCTCACGTAGTAAATGCTGAGAACGCGATGACCGAAAAAAAAAGTTGTTAATCTGTTTCGTTAGAAAAGTAACGAATACATTTTTAAATGAATACTCATTACATCGAATCCTTTCGAGTAACGAATACTTAGTTACTTAGCAGAGTAACGAATACTTAGTTACTCAGCAGGGGCGTCGACTACGGGGGGGCCAAGGGGCTCCGGCCCCCCAGAGAAATCTCCAATTCGCCAAGTGCAAAAAAAACATTTTTCTATTACTCCCAAATGTGCGGTAAATATGAATGTTAACCGTGTTGGGCGCAAATGTATAGTAGGTACTTACCAAATTGTATGAGATACATGTTAAATAAATGTCGGTAACTAACTTTTGTTTTGTTTTTTTTAATTCGTATTATTATTTTTCTTATTCTGGCCCCGGCCCCCCTGAGAAAATCATAAAGTCGGCGCCTATGTAGTTACTTACCCATCACTAATGGCTATGCTTCTACACAGTTTTCCTTTTCTTTCCATTTCGTGTTGAAGTCGTTCTCTTGTTATTATTGTTGGTTGGTTTTATATTCCATTCCTCATTTGTATTGTGTGAGTTGCTTCGTTCCTTTTGTAAAAGCACTCAGTTAAAGCAACAGAGAGAGAGAGAGATGGAGAGACCAGGCCCTCGAAATACACCACAGCATGTGATACGTTAATTAATAACGCACTTCGGTCTTCGGCTTTCTTCTTTTCGTGTGCGGTGCACGGAGGATTTGGCATTCGGGATCGTTCGCTCGCGCAAAAAAATATAAATGATCCCACAGCAGGCAGTGGCGTAACCAGAATTAGTTCTTGGGGGGTGCAGTCGTAGGAAATAAATTATATACAATACAGCCAGCAGGAAGCAAATTCTCAGTTAATTATATTTATAAAACAAATCATAAATCAAATACTAGGTTATTTCTTAATAACCTATATATATTAAAAAATTGGAAATTTTGGGGGGTGCAATTGCACCCTTGCACCACCCCCCCCCCCCCACACTGGGTACGCTAGTGTCCCACAGCGTGTGGTGTGTACAAACTACTCGACCGCAACCGTCGATTTATCGTTCGTTATGCAGACCGGACCGAACATAGCTCCGAACACCGACCGAATATTGCTTTGTGTATTCCCGTCTTTACTTTTGCTTATATGTACATATATCCTATACTTATAATTGCTTTATTTTAACGTGTGTGTACATTTTACATACATATACAAACATGGATATGTTCTGGCTGGTAATTATAACATCATTACGATAATAATTTGATGATTAACTAATAAGGTGGGATTATTAAATTAATCTGCCACTTAAAAGTTAAAAGTCTATCTTTATTTATAGGTATTAATACTTATTTGCATCATACAATCGCAAATTTATGCGATTAATGTTACTTCAAAATACTTTCATATAACACAGCTGGAGCTGGGTGTTGTTCTCCCTAAGGGAGAACTTTCCTTCGACCTTCGAACTTCGACGACCTGATGGTAACTCCAAATTCGTCCGAAATTAGTTTAATCATTCTAATTTTGAATATTAAACATATTAAATCGGATGATTTTGGTTTTTTGTAGTCCTACTTGAATTAGTCACTATTAGGAGCTTCAACCTATACAGGGTGGCCCAAAAGTAGGTACATATACAGTTACATATATAATCCAGTAGGTCAGCGTTTCCCAAACTGTCTTGCCACTTAATGCTCCCCCAATGCTGCAGGAATACCTCGTCCAGGTACCCACAGACCGCCAAAGAGACAAATACAGTGGGGGTTGAAAGAACAATTCCGCGAAGTCGGGCTGTGCTTGCAGTTATGGCACCACAACGTTGGTCAACATATCCAGATACTTAGGACTGTCAACGGTTCCATCGAAGAACACAATTAGGACATTTTGAGCACCTATACGGGATTAAATACAGTTGTATATGACACTGTATACCTACTTTTGGGCCACCCTGTATAATACTTATGAGTATACCGTATACACACACCTATAGATAGAGAAACGGGTGATGCCTGCTTTTCGTTCCGTAAACGAAAAAACACACATGACCACAAAATAAACACATTCGTTTTAAACGAACGCGAACATGAAACACTTTAGAGTTTAGAGCGAAGCGCTTTGGGAATGTTTTTATATGAGAACCGTCGTCTGAACATGCATTCTCTATAAAAGTCTAAAATCTCCCAAGGCTCAAAAACTCAACATCCAACATCTTAGATCTCAACCTAATACACTGACTTAACGAAAGAAAGAAAAAGATACATTTCTTACTGAGATACGTATTTATTGCGTTGAAATGAAAGAGTGATATAACTTTGTAGACATATTTGTCGATATTTGGTGATTTGGATTGGATATATTTATATACAGTGCGTTTATTTTATAGTGGAACATAGCATGTGCCATGTTCGCAGCTAACACACATACCGACGGACGGGGAGAGAGTGGGGATGTGGGACGGACGACGACACACCACGATGACTCGTTACTATATAGTTGGGAACAAAGCAGTAGCGTATGCTATGTTCGATGGTAAAATAAACACTCTGTATATATATATATATATATATATATAAAGAAGCTAGCAAGTGCCAAGGCGTCACTCAAAAAACGTCTCGTATAAACTTGTTGGAAAAGGATACGTCTATGTATCTGTCATGCTTTTTCAACTTACTTAAGGCTATATTAACCCAGCTCAGCAACTCAGGTAGACCGTATAGAATAGACGCAGGCAGGCAGGGCAGTGGCAGACGCAGACAATGAATAATAAAACGACTAAAATGCTAAAAACACATTACAGCTTAGAGTTGCAGGTACAGAAACATACCAATTAACAGAAACTTATGTTAGAAATAATTAAATCAATAATACTATAGTTCCATAGTCGATAGACTAGTTAATACCTATTTCGGAGCATGATCAAGTTAAGTGACATTGAAATTGATGCATTGAAGTGTAAATTGCACTTTTTCTTGCATATACATGGAAGGCACGAAACGTTTAAAATACAATCGTGTATAATTGGTATGCAGTTTATAATCCATGTTATTCGCTTTCATAGGTTTCGAAATGGGTATTTCGAACCGATAACCTGCGGTACATATTTATTTGATATGCTCTTGCATGTTGCATAGTTGTTTTCGCTGTTCGGCTATTTCAATCCGGTAATTACGTTTATAATCCACCAATCGATGCAAACACACATGTACTTACAAATACCCAACAAAAACAAGCCAACCAAACCAACACCGTTACAATAAATTGTAAACATATACATAAATTATGTAGAACTGCCGTCGGTCAAAGGGTCTTCCCCAAAATTTTACGTTTTGATCAATAAACTAATTCCAATCCTATCATCACACAACACAAGAAGTTGTAATGTTTATGATTTTTAATGTTTCTACCTGTTTGAAAGCATTTTGGTTAAAAACTGACGAAGAAAGTCC
>JARJEB010017374.1:0-11373 GCA_030264535.1 Liometoxenus newtonarum | reverse complement strand
TTCATGGAATTGATCCATCCAGTTTACTTGAGAATCAACGGTACATGGTTTGGGTCCCTGTCATGATTTTGCACCGGACCCAATTTAACCTAGCTACGCCACTGACTATAGCAAAGTTTCCTTCGGGCAATTGTTTTCGGGCAATTCTCCTAGATCCCGTTGTACTACAAACTACACTAATGAACGAATCAGGATATAAAAGAAAAGCAATTGAATTGTCGCGAACTGGAAAACGTAAAAAATATTTTTGCAACTAAGTACTTATATTCAGGTGACATTACCAATGTACCTTAAAAGTGCATTACGAAAGAAACAGCTAAACGAAAAAAAAATTACGTCGTACCATTTCGTCATCCATATAAAAACCCGAAAAGGAAAAATGTACAAAATGAAAAGGAAAAGCAAGGAAAAGAAAACAAAAACTCATAAAAGAAAGTGATTCATATATCTTGATTACGCTCACAATTTATTAACTTCTATAATTTCCTACTCTACTTTTCTTGGTTATTTTTCGAGGTCTCGTTACTCGTTGCAAGTTCGCGCAGCGATGGTAGGAATACTTCCGGAAAATGAAAAAGTCCTGTGCGGCATCCTTGCATTTTATACTGTAACTCGTAAGTTTAAATGAACAAATTTCATGAAAATTAATTTGGGTTATAAAAATATCATAAAACTTAGACTTCATTCGCAGCGCGGTATTGGTAGGTATATACCTTAATTGAGTAAATTTATTACTTTCTGAGTTTTGAATGCAAATAACATATGGAAATTTTAATCGAAATGGACTTGACTTGTGAGTGTTAACCCAATACGACGATGAATAAACAAGCAATAAAGCGTTAATGACATGATAATTTATTATTCAATACCTAATTAATTGCACAAATATTATACAGAACACAGAACTAACCAATCTACATGCTTTCGTCGTTATTCTCCGTAAGTCGTTTTGTTTTTCCATTCGAACCATACTTACTTATGCATTGACTTGAACATATAGGATTGGAATATTATAATCAAACTAATAATATAAGGATAGTTCAAGGTGTGCGCTTAATGTGCTTAATTAATTACCAGCTGAGAGAACCAATATGCAAGAAAATACTATTATATCTTCGTTGAAACGTTTTCTTAAATGTTACTGCAGCTTCCATCCATGATGATGTTAATTTCAAGCAATTTGATGCTGGACAATTAAGAATCGTCTGTTGTAACAATGCGTAAGTAGGCAATGGAGTCAAAGTTGTAAAGATCACAATAAAATATATAGGATTATACAAATTTGTACAAAACAACACAAGAATGATTCGTAATCAAACTTCTGAACTTCTAAAATGTGAATTTTCTTATTTGAAAATTTCTTTTGATTTCTTTTGAGAATAATTTATTATCAAACGTACTTACCTTAAGTGAAGTTCTATCATAATTATACGATTAAATTGTAATACCTCCACTTCTCACCAGGTTGTGCCACATACTTGAATTAAAAGTAAAAATACACTCGAAACTGAGGAGGGCAAGGGAGGGACTTTAATCATTCAAACGAAGCGCTCATATAATTATGATAGAACTTCACTTAAGGTAAGTTCGTTTAAGGATAAATTATTAACAAAAAAATCGTTCCTGCCGAATTTGATCATAAAATTTCAAGAGTGTATATTTTCAAATAAGAAAATTCATATGTTCGAATAATATTCACTTAATCCGATGTGTTTTCGCGTCAATGGTTTTCACAAATTTGTAAAATAAACACAGGAATGATTCGTAATCAAAATTCTAAACTTCTAAAATGTGAATTTTCTTATTTGAAAATATACAATATTGAAATTTTAAGATCAAATTAGGCCCGAACGATTTCCTTTGTGTATAAGTTATGATTAAACGTACTTACCTTAAGTGAAGTTCTATCATAAATATACAATTAAATTGTAATACCTCTACGTCTCACCAGGTTGTGTCGTATACTTGAATTAAAAGTAAAAATACACTCCTAACTGAGGACGATAAGGGAGGGACTTTAATCTTTCGAACGAAGCGCTCATATAAATATGATAGAACTTCACTTAAGGTAAGTTCGCTTAATCATAAATTATTCACAAAAAATTCTTTCGTGCCGAATTTGATATTAAAATTTCAATAGTGTATATTTTCAAATAAGAAAATTCATATATTCACTTAAGCGTCAATAGTTTTCGATTTTGTGTTCATGTTAGTTTGAGTAATATCTAGGGACACATTGTGTTCCAGTTACTAGAGGCCTCGCTCTTACAGCACCCATACGGTCGGTCGACTTGAATAAAAGCATTGCGCGCCTTCATTATACGGTAGCCTCGAGATTTACGAGATACTTACAGATATAGTTGCCGGATAAAGGTTAAGAACCCTGTTTATTTAAAATGAACTAAAGGTTAGTCGTAAATCGTACTTTAAGAATCATCGCGGATCGCGCTTCGTACTCTGCAAGTTGATCTGAGATCAGAAAAAATCGCATTACGCTTGTCTTTTACTCCTCAATGCAAACATTTAAGTATAATAATAATATACAATACATTAACTTCGACAACGAGATTACGCCGTTCGTGTTGTTATTTCCCTCTTTATACCCATTTTCTTTCTTGTCTGTCCTTCTCTTACTACACTTCATCCGCCTTAGATATGGGTTATGAAAGGAAAGCTTGCACTGTGTTAACTTCTTTTTTGGTCGATTATATTTTCTCATTTTTTTGTGCTTGCTTGTTATTTGTTGTTCTTCGTTTAATATTATCGCGTGGTGTGAAGGTACGAGCATTGAGAAAAGTTTGATAATCTCTCAGCGCGCGCGGTGCAGAAAAACGCGAGTCTAATGAAAATATTGCGCACGAAAGTTGATATCCTCTATCCTATCTAAATAAAAATCAATCATTTACCAGCCCAACGGCAACTTTGACAACTTAATTACGTAAGATATACACAAGAAGCGAGTATATAAGTTGGAAACAAACCCGATTCTCATGTAGACGCCACCGTTTTGGTAGGTCCTAGAAGGCCAAAGTTGTGATCTCACTTTAAATGAGTTTGTAACTGAATACTCTAACATCTAATTCTATAAGTCTGTAGATATGTTCCTGCCTCTTCCGCGTGCTTATTCAATTTGTATATTTGATTAACATTTATCATTATCCTCGGTGGCGCGACGCTTAGTGCGCCTCTAGATAGTCTAGCGAAGCGTCGACATTTCTCATTCCTGCAATTTTCGACTGCAGCCAGCACAGACAACTTTAAAAGCAATTCCAATTTCGCAATTGCATTACTATCATCATCTTGTTGAAATAGATTTTATTGCGCGAATGTTGTTGCAAGCGCAAATCAGCAAAATATATATATAAGAACATACGATTACTTCGCGGAAAGTAGAAGGATATATAATTATATTTCATAAATCCAATCAAAATAAGGTTTTTATTTTACTTTTATGGGACACTAGTACAATCTGAATAAAATGAGGCACGCGCCAATAACACGATAGAAACAATAATAACGGCCGAGGTGCGCCCACGTTTGCCTATTGACATACATTTCCCTGATATTTGTATTTGTATATTAAATTTACGCGCAATAATCGACAAGTATGGCAAAATCAAGTTAAAGTTAGAAAATGATATATTGATAATCTGGAATTACCATAAATGCAAAGCAATCAAACAGAAAATTTTATTTAAATTGAAGATTGCGAATAAATTTTTATTTTATTTCACATAACGAGCGTGTAATGCCTATATTTCAACGGCAAACGCGGATTACATGCATAAGAGACGAACACAAGTCTTCTTAAACAAGTAGAAAATAGAAATTAAGGCATGACTGAAGTTAATTAATCGAGTTTATGGCAAACAAGTGGCACACAGACAGACATAATATTCATTAATTTAATTAAACGCTATGGAGCTTTAAAGACTTCATGAAACTTACATATTATACGATATCGCTTTGCACATTAATCCGTACAATTTGCAACTTAGATCGAGCATTTTAAGATTCATATACACGTATACACGAGGCTCAGTTATTCATTTGCTTAAAAAAAATGTTCTCAAATGCATTAAATTGCATTCAGTTACAAGCTGGTTGTTCTTTATTGAGCCGTAGTGATTTTATGACTTAATAAAAGTGCAATAATTTATTTAAATCAATCAAAACTTTGCAACGTTCCTATGTTACCATATTTGCATGTACAAAACTTGGAAAAACTTTTATGTATTTCTAAGGTTTTAGGAGATTATAAAATTTTTATTTGTATATAGACTAAAGCAAATTTAAATATTTCGTTGATAATTGAAATTAAAAATTAATCAATTTTTTTCGAAACATCGGAAACCAATATCTTCTTAAAACTTGTGACTTTTATGTAGAAAATTTGAAATTGCGTAGTAACTGATGCCAGTTCTGTTAGTAGTTGTTCAACAGTCGACATACAACAGGCGTGCTCCATGCCCATTGCCATTTAAACGTTTTGTAATTTTATTAAAACTAATTAGAGTTATTGCAACAACAGCGTTTGCACTTAAAAGCAAAGTTAACAATTTTTTTCCAACATAAAACGTTACGAAAAACTTACGAACATACATGTACTTACCTACATAGGTACACGTTCACACAAAGTAAGTAATGTGTTTTATGCATTAACGACGTACACGTAGGTACGAACGACGAATATTAATTGAATTTGCTGGTTTGCACTAACGCTTGGTCGCTTGTCGATTGCATTAGAACTTGGATTGGAAATTTTCTGACATTGACATCCCAATGCTCGTTTCCAATGACCATTGGAAACGATAACTTACGTCTTCAGAAAATATAATATTAAATATAATATACCTAATAAAACGAAACATATTTAAAATTTTTTGGACACCCGAACTATGTTATTATTTGTTGCGTTATATCCATAACGTAACACTTCAGTTCATCTCCTTCTTTCTCGTTCTATGTTGTATAATTTTACTGACAATTGTTGTTTTGGTTGCATACTTTTTGAGATTGTTCGATTGCGTGTGACGTGTGTTATTACTCCCACTCGCTTCGCTCGTTCTTAAGACCCTTCTTAACGCAATTTGTTGCGAAAATAGATATTATAATATTAAAAATAGAATTACTGAAGTATTATGAGAATAACTTTCGCTTGAATTTGTTTGCTTTGGACTTGTAGTGCATTTACCAACAAACCTACTTATACAACTGCCACAGCTGCTTAATGCGATCGTATAATGCAGTCTTGTTTGAAAATGCATATTGGAACTCATACATAGTAAATATGAAGAAAACGAAAACGAAGAAAATATTCCTAAAATTTTGCGATCGTCAAATGCATTACCATTACCATTACCATAACGTTGTACAGCGCGTCATGTCACGATCTCTTGCCTTTTATTTTTATCTTGTTATTTGTTATCATAGAACGGTTCGGTTAGAACCGCTTTTGATAATGTCATTTTCTATGTTTGCATGCTTGATATTTGCAGATTATAAGAAAATCCCGTAGAATTACAGATAAGACTTTGCGTATACAAGTAAACGATATTAGAGATTATCTAAATGAGCATTTAAAGCGCTTGCTTTTACATTGCTGTTCATAAACTAACTACTGACTGAACGGTAGGACACGTTATACAATCTTATGAGTCTACTATGTCGGGAGTCATTGCTAATCGTATGTATATTTGAATTAATGGTTTGTTAGCTTCCATGTAACAATTATCGAACACGGATGTGCATTTACACACAATGCGTACTTATAGAGTGCACAGTCTTGGGTGGTGGGTGTAATTGAAAGGGACGGAAGCTCGCGTTACGCCATTCTAACTATTTCACCCTATTTTTTATTATTGACGTACTTACTATTTCATCCACACTGTGTACAAAGATAAATTTTGATATAAAATGCACAAGAACAACGACTATCAGTGACAATTCATAAATTTAGAAAGACGGGTGTAATTTTTGATCATAATTAATACAATTTTTATAAAGAGTAGGCTCAAAATTACAGAAATCTACACATTTCAAGCGCCACCTAGTTGTCTTATTATTATATTCTCTAAAGACACATTGTATGTTGAAAGTTTTGACTTTCTTGTACACCGTTAAATTTTTCCGAAGAAAACGACTAGGTTGTTTATTGTTATAACATTTTAAACGTTTTTTATTGTATTCATATACCTATATGTATGTATTTCAAAAGAGGAAACTTTAAAATACAATTAGTAATGTTCATTAATGCAGTTGCGATAGGAAGCAATAATGTATAAAACTGAATTAGTTTTTTCTGTTGGTCGGTGTGGAATCAGTGAACCTGCAAAACACTATCCTGTCCTATTCATCTTTATACATTCTTCATTCGATCATTATGTTGTTTAATTATATAATTTCAATACTTGACACACATTCGACCGAAACTAAGTACAATTTAATGTATTTAGGTACATTGAGAATGGACGACTCCATTGCTTCTATTTCGTTACATTTATTTCTGTTTTCGTTTAGTGAAAATATAGGGCCTACCGGTATATGATGAGGAGCTGTTGAAAACATTTAATCTTTCCTTACCTTATCCTATTTAATATTATTGTCCCGCTCTTTTGTTGTTTCTTATTTTCCACGCCGTTGATTTTTGCTCCCATTAATTTCCATCTATAATTTCTTCGTACCCATTCTTATTAGTAAGCGAATTAAATCGGGTGTGGCATGAAAAATTTTCCCTTGGACAATTTCGTTCTTTATCTTATAAGTATTTATAAATGTACACAATGGAGTTCCCTTCAATAATAATTTAGTTCATTGATCCACAAGGTAATACTCCTCCGAAAATATTTTTAATTTCGCCATTATTTTCTTGACATAATTAACATGTACAATTCATCACATTTCCCTGATTGCCACGCACATAAAAAATAACTCTTTCAAGCTATAACTTATAACTTGCTAGTTATAGTAGCTTTGTTTATGTTGGTATATTTATAGCATAATCTATTATTCCATAACAATACGTCAGTTCAAAGAAGTGAAAAATAAAACATCAAAAAGCATTTGTACGCTTGACATGTCTATTTTTCATTTGATTATATAGACTTGCCTGATGGTATTAGGACGTGCTAAGTACGTTTTTTCAACATTCACGGATCAGAACAATGTGTCGCACGACGAATGTAATTATCATTATAGTTATATGTAGATATAGGCAAATACGCAATATTGATTCTTGCCTTTGAAGGTTTCAATAATTTCCTTTACATAATATAGCACATTGCATACTTAAGTATATAATATAAGTAAAATATAGTAATAAAACATAAAGTAAATTAGTTGGAAATAATTTAATTGCTCCATTAAATACCGGGTCATCAAAAATTATCTTAGTCAAAGCTGGCCATGGATTATAGGTATAAAGATTGTCTATACTGGAATCATGCAATTATCATTAATTTATTGATTGTCAAAATTTGTCAAACCGTTATCGTTAACCTATCTTACTATTGCAGTCCTAAGCAGTTTTTAATCCAGGTTTTTACCACAGAATACAAAATGTACATGATTGAAGCTTATTTTCGAACTGGTTTGCTAGTTAATGGAATGTATTTGTATTTGGGAATACAGTCAGCGTTTGGACAATTTTCGAGAGCACTTTCCAGCCGTAGCAGTCTTAACACAGGACTTTTACGCGTGCCTTCGAAATTGTGTTGGTGTGTTTCGCGAAACTGGCTCAGTGACTCATAGAAAAGGAACTGGTAGGTCAGCTGTTCGTACAGAAGAAGTTGTTAATACGTTCGTGAACGTATGGAAGCAGAGCCTACATAGCATGAGAATGCGCGTAAACTTGTGCATTGACCAAAACGGGGGACATTTCCAACAATTGCTTTAATTTGGTTTTTTTTGTTAATAAAAACGAAATTAGTGTTCCAATTTAATTTTCAAACTTGTAGTTCATTATGATTTCATCTCTATATAAATAGGTATTAGAATGAATAATATATATGTAGGTTATTTATAATGTCAGAGTGGCAAGTAACTTGACAAACAAACAGCTTTGACTAAGATAATTTTTGATGATACGGTATATTAAATGAAATCTATTTGTTTAGACTCGTTATTACCCTGTATAATGTTGTGATGAATAATTACTCAATCGCAAATTGTACAGAAAATAAAGGAACACAACAAACTTGTATAATAAGTAAAAACAAGAGCTTACCATTAAATAGCGAAGCTTTCTGTATAACGTGCGGGTTTTTATCAAAGTGTGCTTGTTCTCATTACCGAGGCGGAGTAAAACCATATACTTTGCGGATACTCATTAACAAGATTTTGTCATATTTATCTTTCCTTGTACTTAATAACTTATAACTATTATCAAATCATTTCGTTTCATCACACAATCTGTTGTCAAAACTCTGCTCATCGATCTCAGCTGATAGGAAGTAGCGAAAAACTAATTATTAATTTCCAACATTGATGTGCAGTGAATTCTGAAAGTATTGAGAATTTGCTATAATATAACATAGCTTTATATAACATAGTAACTTGTAACTGTATTAACTATATTTTATTATTAATAGCGGAGTACTTTTTATTACAAAGATAAGATTGCCTTCCATAGTATAAAGTTTTGATTGATTGCATTCAGAATCGATGTCTTTTATATAATAAGCGCGGTCACTTACAGACAAGCAAAGAAATACGAAATAAATAATAAACGTACATTATTAACAATAATGAAAATATTAAATATAGCAACAAGTAAAGCAATAAGCAACAATCGTGGGTATTGTCCAGTATTCGAAGGCATGCTGAGATATCTACGTTTTTTTTCTCTTCTCGATATATCTGATACCAGTACTATAGTCAACTTAAACAATTTGATTAGGAGTTTAGATAATGAGTTACTTAAAATATAATTTATTACTTAGTACAATTTGTTGTCTTTTGCTTAACATTCATTTATTTTGTTTTCGTTGTTAAACGCGGTTTGCTTATTTTTTAGTACAACTGGTACAGCTATAAAGAAGGAGAATCGTGTTGAAGTTTTCGTGCTTTTTCGTCTCGTTAATAAACTGAAACTGGACTGTTTAGCTCTTACATTATTTCGTTTTACATAAGTCTAGAAGAAGATCTACAACTATTTCATATTTTGCAACGTTAACGTAATCTTAAAATTCATAAAAAAAGTTATAGAGTATTTTTGAAAAATAATTTGTTTCAACACAATAAATCTTTCTAAACTTTCTTTTATTTTGTTAAAACTAACTACTGATAAAACGTTAAAACTTAAAACACATTGTATATTATGTGTGTGCGTGCTCTTTCACAGATTTGTATAAAGAGAGTATAGACAAAGTGATAAACCGTTATTTAAATAATAAAGAACCATACAAATAGCTCATTTATCATTATTGTAACAAGAAGAACGTGAAATCGTGCCATTTTTTCTTTTCTTTATTGTTTTTCTTTTTCTTGTTGTGCTCTTTCTTCTTATACAATTTCTCAAAAAATTTTTACTTATTATAAGTTGTAAAAGTACAATTAGTTTAGTATGTTTCAATGCCTCAAATCTTAACATCTAATTTTCAATCCTTTGTAGATACATAAATGGTTGTTACCTTTTCTAATCGCGCGGGATAATGAATTACATCGTATGTATAATAAGTCCGAAAGTTATCAACTAACAATTTATTATTACCATTAGAAACTATTTTTTACGATTTACTATTTGTCGATTTACGATTTACAATTTTAAATAATCGTGATTCCGTCGATAAATGAATGGCCATAAACTTTATAACATTGTGCACTATTTGAAAATTTATTGCAATCGGTTTTTATCAAAAAACTACATTCGAAATGGTTCCAAGTGTACCGTTTTTTTTTGTTTGTAAGTATTTTATGACCGTACTTACAAATGGTAACTGGGCATGAATATATGAACTTTGTTATTGAAATTCGAGCGATGTATATAATTTAAGGACATTATGCTCATGGAGTGGTCGTTGATTAGGCTGGAAATTAAGGCGTAATGTTGGGGCTACTTTCAAAACCAACACACTAATATACAATATGGTTAGTTTGGAATATAGTAATACACACTACTTAATTTCCAACTAAGTTAAGTATATAAAATTGTTGCTTGACATTATGGATATATTTTACAAGTATATAATCATGGAAATTATTTTTATATAAATACCTGGTTTGTGATTGGAATATTAATATTAAAACTGGTAAATAGTAAGTTACCCCATTAGTTATTTGTTAATGCTGACTTTGAATTATGTATCCGGTACTAGGCCGAAGAGAAAAGACAAATGTTCGTTAGTTATTCTTGCGGCGCTGTTGTATTAAGTATAAATATAAAATACTAATTTCTGAAATGACTTTCGTCACGGTAACTGACTCGTGTACGATCCGTGTGTTATTATAACAACAACGATATACACATATACTTATACTTGTACATATACTGATAATTTAAGAAGCACTTGGCCTCGATTATTCTAAAACTAAAGTAGTGAGTATATGAAACCTATAACAATGTTGATATTCTCATATTACGCTTATGCGACCGAAAATAGGATATGAGCCCATGGAAAGAGAAGGGAATTTCGGGTAGTTCAGAATTCCGTTTAGTCAGTCAGCGAACCAGCATTTTCAAGTTTTGCTATAGTTGTATAAATTACTACATGCTGACAAAAAGGGACTAGTGGCAGTGGCCAAACTGTGCCATAGTTAGAGCCATTGGGTCATTGCCATATGGAAGCTAAACAAGGCGAGTTTCAGTTTATCGTATCCTAACGGAACCAGAGTATTCTATTATAGGGTTGAATAGTTGGAGCTAGCGCGCGTATTGTCTTCCCCATTTTGATGGTCCATGTTGACATTAACAGTTAAATTACAGTGGTACACGATGGGGGCGGTTTAGGGGTAATAGCACGTAAAGCCACTGGACACTCTTGATGTTCCCACGCTTCACTTTACGAATACATAAACATAAATTATGAGCTGTGTCGTGCATTGGTAAGGCTAAGGTTTCAACAACAAGATCGTACCTTACATCGGTGCCTGCCCTGCCTCTAAATTAGAGTGATTAGACCTTCTCCTATTCGCTGCTGGGGAAAACTTCTATAATCCAACTGACTTCTTGGTATATCGAATATTATCAAGATACATATATTTGTGTGATAAGTTCTTTTATCCGCGACGACCACGTAAAACAGCGATTATTATGTGTTTGTGTGCAGGCACATATGACTCACATTATCACCACTCGCGAATAATAAGCTTGACACGAGTCAATTATAGGTCATAATTCCTCTAGAGGTTTTTTCTTACGTCAAGCAGAACGCTTGC
>JARJEB010017370.1:0-19308 GCA_030264535.1 Liometoxenus newtonarum | reverse complement strand
GGTAGGGATGTCTACTCCCATCCGGATGGCTCCCTTTTCAATGGAATCGATGGTGGTGTTGTCAAACGCCCCCTCGATATCCACGAAAATGGCCAGCTCAATGTCCTACTGCTCTAGCGATGCCTCAATGCTTGTGACGAGGCCATGGAGAGCATCTACGGTAGATATGCCGGGTTGATAGGCGAATTGATGCCTGTGAAGGGGGGTCGCCCTTAGGGCCCCATTTCTGATGTTGTTGTCCACAATTTTTTCCATGGCTTTCAGGAAGAATGGTGTTAGGCTGATTGGGCGGTACGACTTGGCCTCGTCTGAGGGTCTGCGCCCCGCATTGGGGATGACAATCACCCCTGCTTTTTTCCATTCATTGGGAACTATGTCCAGTTTAAATCTGGCTTTGTATGTCTCGTGCAGGATGGAGCCGATATATTCCAGCCCCTGTTGCAGTAGAGCAGGGAATATTCTATCTGGCCTAGGCGCCTTGAAGGGCTTAAAGCTGTTAATTGCCCATGCGACCTTCCTTTTCGTGAAGGTTTTGCCTGCCATTCTTGCGCTTTCCCAGTTCGCTTGCGCCACAAGGTAGGTGCCCTGGATGGTTGATTGGCAGCCATGTGTGGTCGAGCCTGGAAAATGAGTCTGCAGCAGACTTTCCTTGAGACTCTCCACATGACTGGTCCTTTGCGAGTTCTTTGTGGAGTCTAGCTGTGGGGGATGTTTCAGTAATCCCCTCAGAGTAGGATCTCCATGTCGTCCTCTTGGACTTCCTCAGTTCCCTGTTGTATTCAGTCAGTGCTTGTCGGTAGGCATCCCAACTGCCATTTTCCTTCGCACTGTTGAAGGCCTTCCTGGCCACGGCTCTGAGACGACCGAGGTCTTTGTTCCACAAGGGTACCTCTCTAATATGTGCTCTATTTTTAAGAGGGCGGCTTTTCTCAAAAGCATCCGTGATTACCACTCGAAGGTGCATGGCAGCTGCTTCAAGTTCGTCGGGTGTTTGAATATTGGGGTTTGTATCTACAGACGCCAGTCTGAGCACTCCTTATAGAGGCCCCAGTCAGTCTTCCTTCGATTTCTACACTCCACTACACTAACACTATCAGACTATCAGACATAAAGGGTTCTTTACTCACCCTCCAGTTTTTAACTACATTGGCTGTAAAACCTCCTGCCTGATTGCATTCACAAAAGTAGGGTCATTACCTTTGTTAGTAACTCCCAGATCGTTAGAGATAATGAATTCTAAGAGCTCTTTACCTCTATTATTGGTGTCTGTGCTGCCCCACACCACGTTGTGTGTGTGTTTATGTGTGTGTGTGTGTGTGTGTGTGTGTGTGTGTGTGTTGGCATCGCAGTCCATGAGTACATGTTTGTTTCCGCTTTTGCACCATTCAGTAAGGCGGCGTACCTCTTCTGTAGGTGGGTTATCCAGTTCGCCTGGGAGGTAGAGATGCCACTACAATCTGCCTTTTGCCCCTCCTTGCACGTCGATCAGCGGCACCGCTAGGTCTCCTGTGGTGAATTCAGGAATGGGTATAGCATTAATATTTTTACTAAACATTAGTACTGCTCTAGGTTTAATGCAGTCAGTCTTATATATAAGTTGTAACGTTCCGTTGGTAGACCTCTTACCTGACCTTTGTTAATCCAGGGCTCCTGTAGGAATCCTACCCCCAGATTGCCATACCTGAACCTCCACGATAGGGCACTAGTAGCCGCCTTGCAGCGGATACCTGGCATTAGGGTTTCCTCCTCTCCCTGGTTTTGATCATTGGGCTATTGGCCCTCTGGTCGCCGCCGACTCTTGTGTCCTCTTCTCCCCTCTGTACCTTTTACCTCTGGGGCGAAGTTCCACCTGGCCAAACCCGTAGTTGGCCAGGTTTCCAGTCCGCTCCAGTGCGACTGCTGATGCGGCGTCAACCGACAGAGCCACCTCCAGCTTGGGTCCTGCGGAATTCCTCCTAAGTACCCTCCAGCTGGAGGCTTTGAGGTCATTCTGAGCGTCAAACAACGAGAGTATTTTCTCGCTGCTGTATTCTAGGCTATTTGGAAGGTAGCTGACCAGGACAGTCAGGTGAGGCATTTCTGCTTCTCCAACCACCCGGAGCCGAGCCCCCTCCCAAAGCTTAAAGTCCTCCTTCGTCACCTTCACCCAGTCCGCCGTGGCTTGGTCTGTGCACGACAGCCAGCCAACCAGGCCTCTGGTGTACGGCAGCGAATTTAGGATTGACGCTGCCTGTCTTTCCATCCTCTATGACGGTAGCAATCTGCTGCGTGGACATGAGGTTCTCCGAAAAGCCGAGACAGCCTGGCTGTAGGATCTGGCTTTGCCAGAGGTGCCTGTCTTGCCAATGGGCTTGGGCACTGTCTGCCTGTTAACCCTCTTTGACGTTTCCGGCGTGCTGCCATCCGACCGAGGCCTTTTGGAGCACACCCTTTGGGGAGAGGGCTATTTGAAAGGCACTTGAGCCTTTATTCTAGTCTCCTCCGGCGTCATGCCGCGCTTGATAAGGAACTTTATCCTCTTCTTGGCGGCGCCGTTTAGCTTCACCTTTAGGTCATTGGTTGGACCCTTAAGGTGAGCACTGCGTTCATCGTCACTGCTTGCCAGCAGTACCTCCTGGTTGGAGGCGCCTTGAGTTACCATAGGCTCATCGCCCTTTGGCAGCTCCGTGTTAAGGGTTTTTGAGGAGTCGCTCTCTCCCTTGGTTTTGTTACTGCGTTCCATATATGTCCCACTAATAGCTAGGGAAATTGCGTCAATTGCAATAGGCGTCAATTGCGGCAGAGCCCCGCAGTGCCGCAATAAGGCTAATGGAGTAAGGTGTCGCCTGGTGCCTGGAGTCCGCATAATAAAGGCTAAGAATCCCCTTAACCACGCATCCCTAGGCTTACGCTGTTCCACCGTAGATTAGGGTATTTGTTTATTGTGGTTTCCTTTCCACATTCATCCTAGCGGCTACGCTAAGATCCTCAAAGACTGACACCCGCGAGATTTGACCACGACAGTGCCAGTCCCGATATAACAGTCCAATGGTCCTTTATGGCACAAACATGACTGGTATCGTTACCCCTGTTAAATGCTCTAAGTCACGACATTAAAACCGATCGGGGCATCCCTTGGGTTATTACTCAGCAGGATTATGGTTACTAGGTTGCATCACGAAGAGGTGAGAGTAGGTATTGAGCAGGCTGAGTCAAGTGGTGCAAGAGCTCGTCCTATTCCTTTGCAACCCATTGTTGTACTTCTTGTATTAAGAATATTCAACAATGTTCGCATATGTTCGCGATCAATTATTGTTCTACGTAGTGAATATTTAGTGTGTTGTAATTTTAAGAACTCATTTCACATCGCTTGTGTACAGGAATCTGAAGATGACTTCACCAGGATTCGTCAGTCTCAGAAGACTGACTTGTCGCTGCTGGATTTATCGAGACTGTCCGAACCTAACCTCAACCTCGGCTGGTTATGTAGGCGATACGGTCAACAAGGCTCCTGTATCCAATCGGGCAGAAGTTCCAGGGATAATGCTCATGTGCCTTCGCCCCAGCTGGTCCATGACCTGTCCAGGGAAGCACTGGTAGGCTTTGGCCAATATTTGCTTAGGAATATTGAGCAGCTGTTGGGCAAACACATTGAGGCTGTTGTACAAAAGTATCTCGGTGATGCCTGGGAAATTATAAAAGATGAATGTGCCACATTGGGGGCTAAGAATGCGCAACTAAAGTTGATGCTTACCGAGCTTACTACAATATCGAACGGTGAGTCATCTTCGACTACTGTGCCTAATATTCCCAATGTCAAGGAAAGAAATAGGAGGGCTAGGAAAACCACAGCCGAAGCCGTTAAAGATAATAATACTGTGCCTGTTCCTCAACCAAGGGTGGACACACCAATTGAACAGACTCTTTCTGTTACGCCAACTAACGCGTTTGCTGCCCCTGACTCGGACCCGGATGGATTTCAGCAGCCCAAGGGTAGGAGCAACAGGCTTCGTCGTTGACTCGGCTCTGGCACTTGGTGCTTCCACCAACTCTGAGGACAGCAATTTATATAAATACATTCGTGTTTGCTATTTGAATAACCCTAAGGTGGAGCAGATCGCCTCTAAATATCCGGAGAAATATAGCTCATTTAAGCTAGTTGTTCTACAAACTGACGTGGAGTTGAATGCTTCGCCAGAGTCTTGGCTAAAGGAGCCAGAATTGACTGGTTTTTTGATGGTCAAAACCGGGAAATTCAACCGCGCAAATATTCGCAATCCTAAGCTTGTCATCTACATGCAGAACGCACCCAGCTTGATATCAAAATTATTGACATTCTATTCGGCGGTTTCTTCATCTGATTACGACATTATTGCTATAACTGAGACCTGGCTAAGTAGTGACATATTTAATTCTGAGATATTTCCATCATCCTACGATGTCTTTCGCTGCGACACACGCTTTACACTCTCTGGTCGGAAAACTGGTGGTGGTATTCTGCTTGCTACTCTTGCTTCTGCCTCAACATCAGTACTACTAGATGTATCGACCATCCTGGACATCTCTGCAATATACTTACCTCCTGATCTTCTGATAGCCGAGTTCTCCATCTTCTTTGAGGCACTCGAGCGTCTAGCTGGAGGCCACAAAGCTTTATTTCTTGGTGATTTTAACCTACCATTTTTAAATACTCGTGACACCAGTGATTCTAAATCGGCCTTGTGCAACGACTTTGTTAGTTTATCTGGCCTAAAACAATGCAATATCGTTGTGAATCATAATAATCGAATACTTGATCTAGTTTTTACAAATGCGGGGTGTACTGTCAGTCGAGAACCGGTACCGCTCGTACTTAAAGATAAACATCATCCTTCCCTGCTTATCAGTGTTAACACTAAATCTGATACTTCACGTTTCTTTCCACTTAAAAGTGTGGAAAAACGCTATAATTTTAAAGCAGCTAATTTTCATTCCCTTAATGAAAGTGTTATAACCATCGACTGGTCGTTTATTTACTGAACACAGGATGTGAATACAGCAGTCAATATGTTAAATGAACATATTCTATCATTATTTGACTTGTCCATACCTAAATCGGCTCCGAGGAAACGCCACTTCCCAGAATGGTTTGATGGTGAATTGATCCACCTAGTAAAAAAGAAAAGACGTCACCTAAAAAGATTTCGAAAGAATTCAGATATTTTGGAGTTAAATGAATACAGAACAACAAGGACTATTCTTAATAAGAAATCCCGGTCTTTCAGGCACAAATTGGTGATTCTATGTCCTCTGACCCAAAGAAGTTTTGGTCATACGCTCAATCTAAACGCGGTGGGAATCGTATACCTGGAGAAATGTTTGTAGGTGATCAAAAATTGAATGATCCTGCTGAAATTGTGAATGCTTTTGCTGATTTATTTGGTAATGCGTACACTGATGATATCACTATCTGTGACAGCTCTCCCGAAGGAAGCTCTGCATCTGGATCAAATGCGTTCTTCACTGAATCGGACATCATAAAGTTCATTAACAAATTGCTCAATATCCAAATTGCTGGTAGTGATTCAAATCCTAGCTTCATCGTAAAAGACTGTAAACATTGGTTCGTCGAACCACTTAAACATATTTTTAATATATCGACGCGATCAGTTACTTTTCCGAGTTTGTGGAAGGTTGGACGTATCTGTCCAATCTTTAAAAAGGGTGACAAGCATGACATCGCCAAATCTCGTCCGATATCGGCAATTTGCAATTTTGCGAAGGTTCTGGAAAGCTGTATTTATTCTGTATTGTTGACGCAGTGTCAAAGATCAATTTCCGCAGCTCAGCACGGTTTTATGCCAAAGCGATCAACAACTACAAATTTGGTGGATATGTATATTTCTCAAGCCCTTGATGCTGGTAAACAAGTGGATTTGATTTATACCGATCTTACTAAGACTTTTGATATTATAAGCCATGCCTTGTTATTACGTAAACTTGAATAATTCGACGTGTGTCCGACATACACTAAATTACTAAATTCAGAGAATAATTTTAGATCTTACTCTTTTTATGCACGTTCAGGGGTGCCCCAGGGCTCAAATCTGGGTGTTAGCCCAAATATTTACGATTATAAATTCCACATATGACTCATTAACTTTGCAGCGTTGCTTGGACTTGGTCGCAACTTGTTGTGAAACTAATTTGTTTAAACTGAATATACCTAAATGCAAGTACATTAATTATTGCCGTCGTAATACAGTATACAACATTAGTTATTATGTAAATAACACAACACTTACCAAATGTCGAACATGACTTAGGTGTAATGTTTGATGAAGTTCTCAGTTTTCGTGAACATATAAATGATGTTTGTACTAGTTCACTAAAATTACTTGGCTTTATATATCGCATAACGAAACATATGAATCCGATTGCCTTCAAAACCTATTTTGTGCGTGCCAAACTGGAGTAAGCGAGCATTATTTGGTGTCCCAACTACCAATCACATAAACAGCGCCTAGAAAATATTCAAAAAATGTCCATGATGACATTGACACAATCATCTCGCACGTGGCTTAATATTTGAAAAAACACTGTCGTTACTAAGTGTATTTACAAACTTTTACAATGTTTGTTTATGTTTCTCTTTCTGTTTGTAGTTTATTCTTGTGTCGATGCATTTATTTAGTGAGTTCATGTTGCAATGACGATGTTATCAACCGAGTTATTTTTGCATTTATGCAGTACTTTCTTAATTGTTAAAGGTATTTGTTACTGTTTTTTGGGAAATAAATATTATTTTTATTTTTATTTTTTATTTCCTTAGCTGATTGCTAGTACTTTGAAGTATTGACAAAGTAATTCGACTTGGGCCAAAACTAATTTTCCGCTAGGCGTTTAGGAATTTGCGCACAATATGGCAGGTTTGTAGAATCACTGCTTTTTGGATAGGACTTTTTGGTAGATCGCATTTTTCTATGTTGTTTTTTAGGTTTTGGGATACAACCCCAAGGGAGGATATCACAATAGGGATTGTTACAATTGATGTTAGTTTCCACATATTTTTTAGTTCCATTGCTACATTTTCGTATTTTGTTATTTTTTCTGCTTCAGTTTTAGTTATATTGTGAACCAGAGGGGCAGCCACATCTATAATAATTGCCGACTTGACGGATTTATTGATGAGTACAATATCTGGCCGATTGTAATCTACAGATTTGCCTGTGATGATGGGCCTGTCCCAGTATAGGAGAACATGGGTCGATTCAAGGACTGCTTGTGGAACATATTTATAGTAGGGTGGAGAATTTTCTAGTAGGCCGTATTTTTTGCCAGTTGTTGATGCATGATTTTACAGACTTGGTTGTGTAGCCCAAGATAAGCACTATTAGCAAGCGTTGGACAACCATTGGTAATGTGCTCAATAGTTTCTCCTGGCACAAGGCACTTTCTGCATCTATCCTCGATTTGGTTTTTCAGGATGTATTTTTCGTAGTTCCTAGTTCGAATCACACAGTCCTGAATAGCAGTTATAAAATCCTCAGTCTCTGCATGTAAGTACCCTCTCTGAAGATATTCATGAGATGCTTCAGGATCTACGGCTACACTCTTAAGCGAATGAGGGTACTTTCCGTGCAGGATTTTACTTTCCCAGGATGTTTCCGCTGTTGTTGTGGGTATAGGTTCTCCCTCTTCTTCAGCCGTACGCAAGCCTAGTCGTGTGTAGTCATAATCACAAGCTCTCGCAGTTTTAACAAAACCGTTATCGAAACTCAAAAAATATGTGCGCACTGCGCAGATTTTGTTCTTGCTGACGGCATTGCTGCTGAATGTTCAGAAGCCCTTTTCCGCCTCTAGTTCTTGTGATATAAGTATAGTCTTTCTACGGCAGATCGCGGATGGTGTATACGAAATTTTGTAAGTAGTTTTCTTGTGAGTAGATCTAGATCATACAGTTCAGTGTCGCTGTACTTTAAGATTCCAAAAGGGTGACATAGTGTCGAAATTGCCCAAGAATTTATGGCGTTTATGATGTTTTGTCCATTCAGGTAAGTATTTAATAGTTTTGTAACTCGTTTAACGTATTCCATTTTAGCATTTTCCTTTACAGTTTTATGGTCTATTTTTCCATTTTGGGCCATACCCAGGTATTTGTAGGTCTCACTGGTATCTAACGGTTGAATGTCGCAGAGTGTTTCTTGCTGATCTTTAAGCTTACCTTTAATAATTTGTACCGTGGCGCATTTATCAAACCCAAACACCATGTTTATATCTTGACTGAAACTTTTCTTTATGTTTATTAGTTTTTCTAGATGATTACGATTTTCAGCATAGAGCTTAATATCGTCCAAGAAGATAAGGTGTGTACATTTCACATTATTTTTCAGATTCAGTTGGTATTCATTGCCAGTGTTGTTAAGTAGGATTGAAAGATGATTGAGTGCTAGACAAAACCATAGAGGGCTGAGTGTGTCTCCTCTTCCCGATGTTCCCTCAATCGCAATATAGGCTTGTGCTCCAGTTGCTCATAAGGTAAGTTAACATGCGCCTAATAGATGGTGCAATCTTGTAGATTTTTAATATTTCTAGCAGCCAGTCGTGTGGGACCGAATCAAAAGCCTTACGGTAATCTATGAACCACGTTGATAGGTTTCGACATTTAGTTGTAGCTTGTCTGGTCACAATATTGTCGATAGTTAATTGTTCTTTACATCCTCTACTGCCCTTCTTGCAGTCTTTTTGTTCGTATGCGATAAGGTTATTCTCGTCGCAGTGTTTATATATTTTGGCATGTAACACAGAAGTCAGCAGCTTATAAATGGTCGGTAGACAGGTAATAGGCCTGTAGTTTTCTGCTTGGTTCATAAAGCCTTTTTTGTGTTATTATTATTATTATTATTATTTATATTATCATTATTATTATATTATTATTATTATATTGTAATCACGTGACTCGCAGAGTCGATCTCATATGTAACATCAATTGTAACAATTTAGTGCGCAATAAACCATACATTGTAACACATCAAACCGAAGACATGTTGCGTACTCTCTTCACAAACCACAAAAAATAAGTAATTGCAGAACCAGGAGTTATTTCGTGGAAGGCGGAATTAACTTATATCACGCTCAAACAGTACAGAGAGAGGAATTCAAGTCCGCGACAGTGAACTCGACGACGGTCAATTCGCCGAAAAATGAACATTTAAAGTGAAAGAACAAGAATTTCTATACAATACTTTTTGCATTCAGGTGTGACGCGCCTATATTCTTAATCTAGCTATTTTGTAATTATTTTGTAATCTTATAGGCAACCGAACTAGATTGACTAGGCTAAGCTGGTTTGGTTGCATATATAATGGTTAGGTTAGGTATACTCCTATTTAGTCAAGAATATTATTTGTTTCTATTTGTTTTCTACATATTTTATTAAATCATCTAAAAGCGATACTTGTTACTTGTAAGTCGACGCGAATGAGTCATTCCTGATAAGCCCAAACTAGATCAACTTGTACAGGCTAAAGCGCAGGCACTAAAAGTGCTGCTATTATTAGCCTATCCATATAAGGGAATTTTTTTCTTCAACGAATCAGCATCGTTTTTGCGACCTGCAAGGGTCAACAACAACAACAGAGTTTCTTTAGACGCAGTGTCACTCCTTATTGTTCAAGTTGAAAGAACAATAAGTTCGTGAAAGGCTGTCGGTCTAAATTCATTATTTAATTTTTGACTTTGAAAATAATTGTAACTTTAAAATAATTTGAAGAATATTAGTTAAAGATTCAATTTATTTGTAACTTTTCTAAATTTAATTATACTTAAGCAAAGCAAAAGTAAACAGTCGCTTAGTCAAATCTCTACCCGTCTCCAATTTCATTAGCCGTCGACTTCAAGATGATCCTGACCTGTAAGTTCGTCGTCTTCATCATTGAAGGTTAGTAAAACATTTATACTGTTTATTGCGTCGCAAAGAGCACAGGGCCTGGCAGAAACTACCAAGGGGTTTCGCTCAGTAGCAACGAAGAGGCTAAGAAACTCAGCTGACTGACTTGATCCTTTCCAACCTAAGCCTACGGCTGCATAGAAAATCTGAGAGCCTGAAAGGGAAACTAGGAGAAGTACGAGCGGCTATTGGTCGAATTCCTGTTAACTTATCTTATTTACTAACTCTATGTTACCTGGTGTACTCTTGCTAATTGTGAGCTGAATTATAAGTATTCATTGGTAACGGGGGACCTTTGGTGCAAATGAATGGTCTTGGACCAATCTAGTCATCCCTAACCCGATATTTAATTTATTGCGTTGATACCCTGTGAACCGGTAGCATTCTAGCTGGCTGTGAGCTGCAATAAGACTCAAACTGGCAGAGGGCGTTGCAATGCTGAACAAGGGATTTTGGTAAAGGGGTGTACCAGTTGATGAGAGAAATAATCATTGAACCAGATGTAGAAGCGAAGGAAATTTCCAAATTCACCCTTGATTTCATTTAGGTTGAAACTCCTTTTTGACCATATTTCATAATGTGTTTTACTTTTGATTGGACTTACACCTGTTCGATTCAATAAAAACACGATCGTGTTCGCCCCATCGACCCAAAACCGCTTAGGTAAATTGCTTTCAGCTTTCAGCTGACATGCCTTCCACTTTGGTTCTGAATTCTCGTTCCGCGCGGCCACTTTGTTGCGGCGTATACCCTACCGTCATGTCATGCTTAATTCCGAAGTTTTCACAGAGTCTTTTTATGTTTTTGTTAATAAACTCTTTGCCATTATCGCTGCGGAAGGTATTAATTAATTTGCCTGTTTGGGTTTTGAATCACCTCAAATACACTTTTAATTTACCATAGACTTCGTATTTTCCTTCGAGAAAATAGATATTGACTCCTCCTCCATAGGACTGCATACGTCAACGTGAATTAGCTCACCTACTTCCTGAGATCTTGAAGTACTGACGGGAACTTATCGCGATGATGCTTGCCCTTGATGCACGACGAACAGAATGTTGGTCCCTCCCTGAAGGTAATATCGTTCTTTCTCAAAGTGTCTTTGATATGTTGGAAGTGTTGATGCCCAAGGACGCCATGTCACCACATAAGGTCGTTTTTCTTTGTTGCTATGAAGCATTTGTCGCTTTCTTCTGATTGTTTAAGACGGAACAACATTTTATACAATTTGCCGTTTCTTACACCAACCGCGCACACTTCATTGTTTTTATAGACAAACTTGGCGATTTTTGGGTCAGCATTGACCGTAAGTCCTTTATCAAGTGCTTGAACTTGAGAGCACAGGTTTGTCTTAACTTAACATTGTTGAATTGCTCACCGTCTTATGCCTCGACGTTCACATCACCTTGACCAATCGCTAACATTTTTGACCCATCCCTAATCTCAATCTTTTTGGGTTCTTGCAAACTTTAGATTCAGGGAATTGCACATATGTTGTGTAGCGCCACTATCCAAAAATTAAAGCAATGACCCCGTTTATGACAGAACTTACATTCGTTAATTGCACCTATTTCTAAATGCCTGCACTGTGCTTTAACATGCCCGGGTTTTCCGCAATTAAAACATAGTCTCTCGACCTGTTTTGACATAAGAACTAAATTTTCTTCATCATTTTTAAGACGATCTTCTTCCATGAGTAATCTCGACACTAGGTGATCGATTATTTGATTCTCGGTTGCAACACTTTCCCATGCTGACCGGAAATACTTAAACTTATCTGGAAGCGCCAGGAGTTTCTTAGTAATAAGCATTTTTTGTGGAATCGCTTCGCCTTGTTGCTTCACCTTGGTTTGGAGATTATTCATTTTCGTGATAAAGTATGTCTCCCTCGAATTTCATAATGTAGAGCTGTTCATTAAGCATATGAAGACTCGCATCTGATTTTCGTTCAAATACGTTTTTTAGTTTGGTCCACATTTCATGTGCGGTAGTGCAACTCATTACGTGTGATAACGGGCCTTCCTCCATTCGTATCACGAGCACTTCCTGCGCTCTGTCATCCCTCAGCAACCATTCTGTTTTTTGTTGCTCGTTTGCATTCGACTGCAGCATTTCATTTCCAAGAGTGAGTTCGTACAATCCTTTTGACACAAGGAAAACTTTCAAGTATTCCAATTTTTATTACATAGCTTCGTAATCGCAGCCACGTTTTGTACAGCCTCCATTTTTCTTTGTAATTTTTTCACTCTACGCATCTGGACCCATAACCAGTTGTAAAATCACGTGTTTCGCAGGGCGTTGGAGTTTTAGGTCAAGAAGAACATGAATTGTATTGTAGTAACATGGAAATGCAAAAACATATGAAGTCTCACTCACATGAATTCTCACACTCGGAAGGGTAGAGTAGGCGAAGGATATACAAGAACAAAGAGACACTGAAGGTAATTGAACGTGTATTATTTGAGAATTTAAAAAAACTTTACTGATTATATAAACACTCCAATTGACCGTTAGTTGCAACGTTTTACTTGTTACAATTTCGATACTTATTACTTCTTATTTCACGCACACACGTGCTCTTGCCGTCTCACTAGGATTCTCTTTTTGTGAACTTCAACTACTCTCACGCACTCGCACAGCCAGCGTGTTCTGCGCATGCGCTGCATGTTAGTTACATTTAGATATAGTAGAGATTAGTAACATATATTTAAACTCTACTAATGTTTAAATTACAACACAGTTATTGCAATTTGTCATTAGTTTGAAAAGTCATTATGATTTAAAACGGATGTTCCTGACCTTGACAATTTTCCATCACTACATTTTCATATATGTATCTTTATTTCACCTTCAGAAGATTTCATTAGTTTAGTTGTCGAAGCAGATATTTTCTGTTATTCCGATACACATTTTTGCATATTCATTTTTCAAAAATATATGTAGATAATGTATAATTTGAATTATTTTAGGAAACCGTGAGTTATTTCAATTACGAATTGCATTTAGAAAGGCTTAATCTTTCATTGAGAGAAACACCGCACTAGTAATGCAGAGGTACGGGTTCGATCCCCGTCGAGAGAGAAAACTTTTCTTTTAGAATTAAAATATTAATAAAAAGATGAACGAAAAAAATGCCACCGTGAGATTAAGCCTTGCATTTCGTAATTTAAATATGTAGATACGTATCTGATTTCGTATATTTTATCAGAATTTTACAATTTGTCTTTTACATTTGTTTGACAAAGTTCGGTAACTTTTGGTTATATATATATTATTTCATATTTGTGCGTATTTACGTAACATTTCTGTGAAAAATGACGCGTCACCAAGCATTAAAACACAATAAATGTTAAGTATACGAGCATTGATTGTAGGAAGGGAACAAGATACACAACGTATACCTGCACTAGTCAAAGGAAAAGTTGAAAGAATTCTCATTGTTGTCAAGTTATCTCATAGAAAACCTGGACCAATCAGAGTGCTCAGAGGCACTACTATACCTACTACTATAGAATTAGATATTCGCAAATAGTGAGCTTGGTACGAATTTAACACGGACGTTGCGTATCTAGATATTCCTACAACCAACAGTACAAGTAAAAGTCAAAGTGATGGATATGGAAATACTTTTGTAACTTGTAACAAATAGCATGTACGTCATTATGGTAATTTGAAAACGAATACATATCTGAAACAAACAAACATAACTAAAAATTAGGGAAATTTCTACAACGGGGTGTTGTGCAACAATGAAAATGTGTCCCTTTCATCGAACTTGAAGTTGGTGTTATACCCGTTAGCGTGTTACTCTGTTATGCTTGCTTTGCACGGCTATAGTTTTTAGGAGAGTACTGGGTAGATTGGAGTAACTCTACCCACTGAAACCCGGAAAAAATCTCAGTAGAGAAGAGTTTGCAGTAGAGAGTACAGTAGAGAGTTTCCAATTAGAGTAGCTCTACTCTAATTACCCCTTCCATTCTTCGCGCTACTCTACTCTACTAGGAACTACACAAGTTTAAACCAGCCTTTACAATTCTTATACTTATTCTTTCGTTTCGTAGGTATTCGTTGCAGAATACGAACACGAACAGATGGCTGTTCCTGTGAATATATCATCCAATATATCTTACTTATATCCGCATCATCAACTATGAAAACCCGCACAAGAAAGATTACATAACTTCTTTTATGTGCTCAGTCGAGACTATTTATTGAATCATTTCCCATTTTACTCGTGCAACTTTGAACACTGTTGGCAATGACTGCCTCATTTACACCACACATGTCTATTTTATATTGTTCGGATCGTTTCGTAGTTTCTGCAAGTTTATTATAAAACTTATACAAATATTTATAAATATATTGACCAGACCTAAATCTAACTTATGTCGTTTTTAAACTTAGTGCACGACTAACTGTTCGACTTATAATTTAATGTCGCCCTACGGGAGGGTTAAATGTTCGACTTAACCAGCACTTCGACTGCCCTTAGTGCAGTCGAAAATTACACTGAGTGCAAAAATTTCTGCCCCGCCTCTAGAGACGGTGTTGAGTTATATAACATTGACCAAAGGATTGACAGATCAACGTCAAATAAACTTGGTTGCAATCAAACAACGGTCAGCATAGTAAAAGTTTCGGTTAAAATATGTTTGATTATATCGAGATGCACTAGTGTGCTATTGCATGTTCGGCTTAGTTGCACGGTACCCGTGGAGTCCTTTTTCAGATCCAGTGCATGCACTTACCTCCACTTGCTGAGTTCAGCCATTAGTTGCCGCAGGTTAATGTGCATAGTACAGTAGTGGGAAATTGAGCAGGGCATATTGAAAGCAAAAGTAAAAGTATTTTTACTTCCAATTAGTTTACTGTCAAGACTCGCGACCCAGTATTGAATTTTGATTATTTAAATTATATTGCAAAATGTATTGTTACTTAAAGTACTTTAAAATTACTCGCTGCATTGAAACAATTTCGTGAGTATTTTCAATAGTTTCAATACTTAAAGTATTGAAAGTATGTTACAAGTATTTCCAATATTATTAATTATTTCCAATATCCTGAACAAATAAGGCTTTAAATTTCGATTTTTCTGAATATTTAAATCACTTCTGTTTTCGTTAGGCGGTTGAGCCTGTCAGTTGAGACTCTCTCTCGCTAGCTTATAGCATTGAGTAATGACTACTTAAACTATTTTTTTTTCACTTTAATACTGAAATATTGATTACTTAAAATAATTTTTAATTTGTATTACTTAATTATTGATTACTGGAAGTATTTTGCTTTGGAAGAATTGGCTCCGCTCTGATGGTTGGAAAGAAGTCTTTCAATAGTCATGTGGCTGTTAAAACTAGACTAACTGACTAAAGTGGATTTTTTAAGTTAATATATTTCAAGGAGACATAGATTCATTTTATAAAAAAATTGGTAAATCTAGAAAAATCGAAGGTTCTAAAATTCGTGCATATTTTAAATAATTATAATTAAATTTACCTGCTAAAATTTCTCGCTAGTAATTAACTCAGGAAAGAATCAAGATTAAGAATGAAGTTTTGCAAATTTACATTTTCACTTTATACCTACGATTGCAATTTATCTTGGAGACCTTCTTTTTTAACTTAACATTTAAATTTTAAATACACTTCGATTTTTCACATCTTGTTTTTAGTTCCTGAACTTTGGTCAGCGCTTCCTGTGCACATTCAAATTTCAAGGCACATGATTTTAGCATGCAAGTTCACGCATTATAAGTTAGGTTAGGTATTAATTAACATATTGTGAACGGCATGTCATGGTTGAAGATGTCACCATTCAAGTCTGAATAATAATTTTACCCATATTGCAGCAGCTTGTGGTGTTCTTATAATTAAATATAAGGACATTAAAGGATTCTTTTCAGATGGTGACAATCCATGCTACAATTTTTCTCATATTTTTCTTTTTTTCTTATTACTTATTCCTTTTGTTCCCCTCTTCTCATATACGTCGCAGTTGCAAGGATATCACATTTTTTTCTTTTTCATCCTAGCGTTTGCTATTCCTTACTTTTCCACTTATTGCTGTTGTATAAGTAGTACAGCTCCGGTTCTTTCCAGTCATATCCCTCTTCTTTTTGTGTAAACCTCATGACGCCATTCTGGATATGCTGTGGTTTGAAAATGGTTTGTTCGCTGGTTTTTGCGCATTTCGCAAATATTTATTTAAACTCAGCGCAAAACGAAAATGAAATCAACGCGGCAAGGATAAACTTATGCTATGCGGGTTTAGGGAAAGATATGTAAGTAAGACCAGTTAGGAGTTATCCCGCTGTATGAAGCGAGAGGTCGCCTACGTCCTAGGATATGTCACTCAAAGAAGAAGATGAAGCGCACCCCATTAATAATTAATCTTTCGGTGTACCATAAAAAACTGCTCCGTACGAAAAAATAAACGTCTTGCCATTTTGCCACGTGGGACAATGACAAAGTAATAAAATAATTTTCCCTTGCATAACGAAAATGTTCTTTAACAAGGTTGAAGGCTGAAGGCAAATTCATATAAATGAGGATTGTATTTAATTGCACCAAACAACATACTCAATTGTAATTGAGTTAGTAGAACATTTATTGATTCTGGTAAACATTTATGACTATTTTAGTATGTTTGAAGTACGAATATATTTAATCCTTCGTTCTTGGTAGAAATGGTGCAAATTCATAAACAGTGTTTTCAGCTTTTCATTGATCACGTAATATGTAACTATACTGGGTGTCCTTGATTCATTGTTACACTATTGCTAACTTTTTTGATTGATGAGCTACGAAATCGGCTAATTTAGCAAAAATTTACAAAACTTATTACATAGAAACATGCTATATTCAGATTTTGAAAATGTTGCCTCCTTAACAGGCTAACCTTGAATATCTCCGCTAGAGTTCGGAAACGGACAAATGTCCAAAATTTTAACCGCGTCTAAATTGACCAATGCATATTCTACACGAACCAAAAAAAATTTAGGGCTTAGATTTAGGTTTTAGAGTAATGTGATGTTAAAATGTTGTACTTTTTTCAGTTTTCGCGCTCTAGCGTCTAAACGAGGCAACATTTTCAAAATTTTAAGACATCAGGTTTGTATAAGTACTTATTAAATTTTGTTCCTTTTTGCTCATTTAACCGACTTCGTACACCTTCAAACAAAAAAGTGAGCAATAATATAACAATGAATCTGGGACACCCTGTATATACTAGAGACGCGTTTAACGAAATTACAGTTTAAAGCTCTGGAGCTTCGCACAGCAATTATTATTAGCGTAACAACTTCTGAATGTGTTGTGTGTGTATGATTTAATCATTTACAGTTGACGCTTGGAAATGATGAAGTCGTTAGTAACTTGTGTTAGCGGAGTAATCCTACTTATGCAACAAGGAAAGAGCTATCAGGAAATTACAACACATATCTTTTCGTGTACGCACATGTGAAATGTATTAAATTTTGGGTTAAGTAAAGAGTTACTCTGGCTAGTTTAGAGCAGCAATGTTGTATATAGTTGCACTCATGGTTTTACCGTTCTTCTTCTTAAAACATGGTTTGAATTACTTTATCTGGAAGATTTTCGTAAAGTTAATTTGAATTTCTATTTAATTGAACCAGTCACTCAGATTTATGTTTAATTAACTGCTTTAGTTGTTTTCTCATATGCTCATTCCAAAATTTTCGTATGAACAGGTTTCCAGTGGTTGTTAAGTTGTAATCATTTAGTGCGGACCAGATTTTGCCGCTCCTGGCTATATCTCGGGAACTAACTAAGATGAAGCAAATATTCTTGGACATTATTTACTCAGAATTTAATGCCTTGTACAAGGTTTTTTGTTGAACAAAAAATCTTTAATGGTTCCCGGGTTATTCCAGAAAAAGGAGAGAGATGTTTGTAAAACATCAACTTTCCAAGTCACTACTAATTCAATTCCTTTCGACTATCTAGAAAAGTTTATTGTTTTTTTACAGAGAACATTTCTGTGCTATTGGTAAAATTTTCCCCTTTTCTGGTTGCCCGGAAATTTAAATCATTTTTTTTATTTTAAATGCAAGCCATATTTTTTTCAAAAATGAATCCGGAAAAAATCGTTGAATCGAAATGATTTAATGGTTTTTTAAGTTCAATTCACTTTTAACCTCAAAAACAGAAATGTTTGTAAAACATGCATACATTCGTTCAATTCCCGATACAACTTTTAGAACTGTGGCAAATCTAGCTGCCAACTATAGGCAACCCAGCGGACTTTCGCTTTATCAGCAGGAGTGCACGCATATTCCCCGGAGTTGTTCGTTTTGCCGTCGGTCAGCGCCTCCTCGGTTCGCGTCGATCGTTGCGTGCATCGGGACTTCCTTTTCCGTTTGAGCCGCGATCTAGTACGGACCGTTGGCCGTTGACCGGTTTGAGACTCTATGAGCACGCCCTTGGTTTGTCTTTCTCCGAGGTTTATTCGGAATCGCGCTGCTGCTTTTAGGTAAGCCAATAACGTCTTCATGGCTTCGCCTGTGTTTTTGTCCTTCCTAAGTGTTTGCACCCTGTGATTCTGAAAACTAACACCTTATTTTTAGATTCTTAGCTGGTTAATGTGCCTGCGAGCACGTGCTTAAGAGTCTTACTTACGTTAAGGGCGTTAAGGCACCTGTGGGTGTATTCAATAAAGAGACGATTGACTGATTGACTGATTGCTGTACCATTTATTTCGTTGTACCTACACTCAGACGCGTTCATTCCACTCACCGACCCTTCCAGTGGTTGAGGCGGGCCCTACGCTTCGTTACAGAACATTAATTCTTTTATCGTTTACAAGTTTCCTAAAGCTATTGATTGCAAGGTTCACTTTAAGAGTTTTTGCAGTTTTTATAAATTTGTGGAAAAGTGGCGGCAAATTTGAAAATTGAACGTGGCAACCACGCATGTTGTCATTAAGTCAAAGTTTAATGAATGTATAGTCAGATGACACTACTGTCATATTTCAAATGAATCAAAATTCAACATTTTTATAAAGTTACAATTAAATATCATAATTCTAATTTAAATTGGATAATCATAAGTGATCATGAACAACCGGGAGAAATTTCCGGAATTAGGAATCAATTTTGCTTCAAAAAGTCGGCCCGGTTCCAAAACAATATCGGTTCGGATTTAATGTTGTGTGTGGAATACTATAATTGATTCCTAATTGCTGACATTTCTTCCGGTTGTTCATGATCACTTATGAGTATCTAATTTAAATATGAATTATAACATTTAATCATAATTTTATAAAATATTTGAATTTTGATTTATTTGAAATACGACAGTAATGTCATCTGACTAACATTCATTAAACTTTGACTTAATAACAACATGCGTGGTTGCCACGTTCAATTTTCAAATTTGCCGCCACTT